>JABAJX010019825.1:22543-66252 GCA_018221735.1 Termitomyces sp. K1Aa
TTTACAAAAAGAATACTTGTTGATGTGCTTCACTTTGCCACTCACATACGTATTTCTGACCTTGGAATTGACTCGAAAGGGTGAGTTTAAACCGCTTCGTTTTTGAACGACTTAGATTGAAATTGATTGTCTTGTCATAGCTCTGGAGAGTCTGGCTATTCAGGTGCAAAAATAAGTACCGACTGTGCATCCCACAGGCGTGGAATCGTATTCCGATATCAGGACTGGGCAATCATTCCCTGATCTGACTTTACTGTTTGAGTTATATTTTCGTGATACTACATGTTCCGTATGGAATTCTCCTCCCCACGGGCACAAAGGGGCACTAGTGAGTATTACTTCTATCGGAAGATAGCTTAGTCTCTAACTAAACTACTCATGTTCGACGTCTTCAAGCCTGCCAATAATGCTGCCATTAAAGACACCGCTGTCCTCGAAAACAGTGTATCTGCTACTGTACGCAATGCAGACGACCTTAAGTTGGCTGAGCTAGGTCAGCACGATAGTTACACTTTCTGCGACCAAGTTCTCACATTCATGCTAGGTTATAAGAGTGAATTTCGTCGCGAATTTTCTCTTTTTGAAACTATCGCTTTTGCGTTTTCTATCATGGGTGTAATCGCGTCTGTGTCTTCAACCATGGAATTTGGGGTGATAAACGGTGGACATGCTGGTCTGGTCTTTGGATGGTTTATCCCCAGCGTCTTTGTCATGGCGGTTGCGCTTTCGTTGGCCGAGTTAACGTCATCCATGCCGTACGTCTGTATATATCATGTCATTATCGTTTGCCTTGAAACTCAATCCATCGTGGAATGTTTTCAAGGACGAGTGCGGGTCTTTATTATTTCTCTGCAAAGCTTGCGCCCCCGGAATATGCTCCCTTGGCGAGTTGGATCACGGGTCCGAAATCTATCAACCCCACTTCTAGTTCCATCTGCTTAAATTTGATGTTTTATCTGCTAGGTTGGGCCAACATTACCGGACAGATATCTTTGATGTGCTCTATAGATTTCAACTGTGCTCAGATGATCACTTCAGCAATCTCCGTTGCTTCTGATGGTGCAACGATTTTGTCTCCAGGAGCCACTTACGCAATCCTACTTGCCATCTTGCTTTCACATGGTGTTCTTTGTTCAGCTGCAACTTCAGTATTAGCAAGGCTGAATATATTTTATGTCGTTGTTAATGGTGACTGTTTTTGCTTTCGAATGGATTTGGAGTCTCATTTTAGCTCATTGCAGTCGGAACAACATTTGCGACTATAATTGCTCTCTTGGTCTTGTCTAAGGATAAAGTCTCTACCAAGGACGCCTTTACTTTGTTCGAAAATAATTCGGGATGGGCGAATAGTAGGTCTCCCATGCACTTTGTCTTGACTAACGTCGAACATTGGGATAGATGGGTGGGCATTCATTCTGACATTCACGGCACCAATGTGGTGTTTGACTGGTTGTGAGAAACACTCTTACACCCGTTGAATGTGATTATATGGTCATCACTCTTTTCGAAGATGACTCTGCTGCACATATATCGGAAGAGACTACTAGTGCGAGTAAAACCGCACCGATCGCTATTCTGGCTAGTTAATCATCGCGTTTTCGGTTTCTACGCTATGGCTAACCACACTCAACCACTGCAGGCCGGTGTTGGAGCAACCGCTGCCTTGGGTTGGGTCCTTTTGATTGCTATCAGCTTTGTTATCCCCTCCATCTCCGAGCTTCTTCGCACAGACCTTCCATTGCCGATGGCACAGGTCTTTCTTGATGTTCTCGGGAAGAGAGGGATGCTTGCCATTTGGTCGTTCATTGCTGTTGTCCAGGTTAGGATTGTTCATTTCCGTGTCTCGTACCCTGGATGACCCGACTCATGTCGCCATAACATTAGTATTTCTCAGGCGCCGCGCAAGGTGTGGATGCCTCACGAGCGGTCTTCGCTTTTGCTAGGTAAAATCATAGGATGCTCATTCATCGTACGAAGGCATTGACAAGAATCTCTAGAGATAACGCTCTGCCTGGATCAAGATGGTGGAAAGCGATGAACTCCCACACACAAACACCAGTCAATGCTGTTTGGCTTGTAATGGTTGCATCTGCGATATGGGGACTGTTAGGGTTCTCCGTTGCGGTTTTGACATCTCTTGCAGGGTGAGTGACCTGAAAACTAGATTATTCCTTTTCCGCTGAAGGCAACTATTAGAGCATCTGTCATCGGATTATACACCTCTTATATTACACCGATCTTCCTGCGGATTACATCGGGTCGGGATAAATTCGTCCCGGGGCCTTTCAACTGTAAGTCTGTCCAGTAGGGTTTCGACTTCGAGTTTTCTGAAACAAACTTGATAGTAGGATCGTGGTCGACACCAGTTGGGATTATTGCCATTGCCTGGGTTTTGTTTGTAATTGTGCTGCTATTCTTCCCCCCTGGTCAGACCCCTACAGCCCAGGAAATGAGTAGGTAATCCTTCCTGGTGTAATCAAGTATTGTCATCCTGACTGCCTTTATAATAAGACTATGCTGTCGTGATTATCATGGCTATCTTCATCTTTGCTAGCGCCTCCTGGGTCATTTCAGCACATAAATGGTTCAAAGGGCCTGTTAGAAACATTGACGATGGACTGGAAAGTGTGGCTAATCAGCAAGAAAAGCGGTCAAACACGGGTGAGCCTGTGCATGGGGTCAAATATGGGGGCACCGATGTCAATGGTGGCTGATTGTCATTGCATAGTCAACGTTCGTAGAGTCACCTGTCACTTGCCATGGTAGAAAGCGAATGAGCGACATAAGAATTGAATGGACTGCGCATGCATAGTAAGGAAGAGAAGGAATGGATACGTCTTACAATCTTGAGTGTACGGGTCAATGCCTTGTCCCTTCCAGTCAAAGGAGACTCGACTTAAAAAAGTCCAAAATAAGGTTAAGGCACTGCCAGGAATCGAACCTGGGTTTCAAGAAATCAGATATCAGAATCTTGAGTGATAACCGCTACACTACAGCGCCCTGTTCAACAAGTAAACATAGACGTTCCACAAATCTTATGAGAGTCTTCCGGACCATTTTCTGGGAGAATGGCGAACTGTATAAAGGAGAAACAGCTTCCGGCTGAGCGTTGGAACGTTCAACGTTCATCGACATCGTCCACAGTAAAAGCGGTTGCCGGGAAGCCGGGATTTGCCGGAGGGCGGTACTGTATAGCACCATGAATTAAAGTTCACGGTGGCTTCATTACGTAAGCCTGAGTCGAAGCACAGTTTGGTGTCCGGCGTCTCCTCGACGATATCCTCAAGACCAAGGTAAGCCCTGCTCGCTGTTCAGCTCGTCGTCAACGCTGACAATTTCCCCAGACCCGACACGCAAGATGGGTGTGTACTCCTTGTACCTTCGATTTTTGCTTTCCAGTCTAAACTCTGTCTAGTCAACCTTCGGTCACAAAAGCGCCTCGCCGCGAGCGTCGCCGGCGTTGGCAAACGCAAAATCTGGCTCGATCCCGCTGAGCAGGCTGAAATTGGAAATGCCAACTCCCGCACACACGTCAAGAAGCTCATCAAGGACGGCCGTGTGATTATCAAGCCCACTACTATCCACTCTCGCGCTCGCACGAAGGCTCTCCTTGCTGCTAAGCGCAAGGGTCGTCACACTGGCACTGGTAAGAGGAAGGGTACGGCCGAGGCTCGTATGCCCTCGAAGGTTCTGTGGATGAGGAGACAGAGGGTTCTCAGGCGGTTGTTGAGGAAGTACAGAGAAGCTGGAAAGATCGACAAGCACCTGTGAGTTGCCTGCCATCTTGATGCGCTTTTCTGCCGTGCGCTAACATGTACAAGGTACCACTCCCTCTACCAAAAATCCAAGGGTAATGTCTTCAAGAACAAGCGTGTCCTCATGGAGTATATCCACAAGGCCAAGGCCGAGAAAAACCGCACCAAGGTCCTTACCGACCAGATGGAGGCCCGCCGTATCAAGAACAAGGTGTGTTCGAGTAATTTCTCTTTTCCTTACTTCTACTTGATATGTCTACAATTTCATAGGCTGCTCGGGAACGTCGTGCTGCTCGCATGCAGGAGAAGCGCCAGGGCATCCTCAACGTCGAGCACGATGCTGCTGTCCAGGAGTAAAATATTCTCTGTTACTCTTTACGCTGTTTACCTACCTAGTCCTTCCAACGCCATCCATGACTCATTCTTTGACAAATACCGGGTCTGCGATATTTGTGCGCCCCGGGTCCACCTACATGTTATGCAACATATACGATATGCGAGGAATGAATATGCTGCGAATCAAACTAATAATCATCGGTTGTGTGAACGACACTTATTTTAAGATGGGCTTGAGAGTTTATCTCCTTACTCCTTGTGATTGAAAACCCAAGCGTTCCTATTTGTCTCGTCATTCTTCAAGAATTACCAGCGAGATTAAGCACCTAAGCCTTAGTCAAAGATTGAGCTGACTTGGAATTTTCCCATGTGGCGCTGAGTGAAACTGCTTCTCCTCTTGCTCGTGCTCTCATGCCGGCAACGCACGTCGTCGCTCTGCCCGATCAAACGGTCTACTCGGTCGCTGCGCTTGATGGCGGCGAACCGCGTGAGTATGTTTCGGCCTCGGTCTTCGCCTATCTAACACGAGGCCGCCTGTCCCCCCGGATTTGACAGGCCCGGCTTATATCCTCCAGCGCCGGGATAAAGAAGCCTACGTTCACTACGTTGGCGCCGATAAAAGACTAGACGAGTGGGTAGACGAAGAACGGTGTTTCGTCCCTACCCCGGATCCCCCACCTCTTCGCGCAAGTTTGGACCCTAGTTTTCATTCGAATCCAGCGGGACCTTCAACGGTGAATCGACAACCTCAGTTTGGAGTGTTCTCTCTAGCGACTGGGAAGAGTAGTATTCTTGCAGGACCTGGGCTACTTGTTGGACCGGGTGTCGCGGGGCTGAGTGGATCAAATATTGGAGACACTGAGGACATGGCAATTGGTGGAAATGTAGCGGCGTCGACGAGCACGGCGGGTACCAAACGTAAACGCGGGCGCCCACCGCGCAATGTGCAGAAGGAACAGGAACAGGAGGAGCAAATCCAAGTGAACCAGGACACGCCCGCCTTGCCACTGCCTCCTCCAATGCAAGAGGCGCAGACATCGACGTCAAAGGAGACGGTTATGACAGAGGAAGAGTACGATATCCACCAACACAAGCAGATAACGGCGAATAGGAACTTTGAGTATGTATATTTTGGGGAATGGCAGGTCAAGACGTGGTATGTAATTAATTTGTCCTCGTGTATCTATATGTTCATGAAAAAACGTTTGTTCTGTGTATGTCCTGTATAGGTATTTCTCTCCGTACCCCCTCACGGAGACTGAGATTGACGAGTCCACCCCATCCGACGCAGCCCACAAGATTCCGGGCGTGTCGAAAGCGGGTGGGCGCTCGCATGGGCGCACGTCAGATTTGCTTGCGGGAGGACTCCTACGTGGAGCGACCGGGCCTGGAACGGAGAAGGCACAGCTTTGGGTTTGCCAGCAGTGCTTCAAGTATATGTCGGAATGGGCTTCGTATGAGAATCATACGAGGTTCTGTACAGTGGATTATCCGCCTGGGAAGAGGGTGTATCAACGGGGAGCTCACTCGATTTGGGAGGTCGATGGGGCACAGCATAAAGTGCGTGGGTTTCTTTTGCGCCAATCTACTCTCCTTGGTTTTGATACGTGGTACTGCGCAGTTGTATTGTCAGAATCTTGCATTGTTTGGGAAGTTGTTCATCGACGTGAAAACACTTTTCTTCGATCTTGATAATTGTGAGCTCTTGCCATCCCCCTATGTACTGTTCCTCGTTTTCTTACGTTGTAGTCCTATTCTACATCTTGACGGAGAGCACGACAAGACAGGATCATATGTTGGGGTACTTTTCCAAGGCACAACCCTTCGTTATTTTGCATCATATCCCGTTCTCATATTTAAGGAAATAGGAGAAAAACTCGTATGACGACTATAATCTTGCGACTATCATGACCCTCCCACCCTACCAACGCAAGGGCTATGGCATGCTTATGATCGAGTTCAGTAAGCGCTGCATCTCTTGATTTATTTGTAGGATCTTGTTCTCACCTACACCACAGGCTATGAACTTTCGCGTCGTGCAGGCAAAGTTGGCACACCTGAACGCCCACTTTCAGACCTTGGTCTGAGAAGCTATCTTGCGTACTGGGTCTCGACCCTTATTCGCTTCTTCAAGTGCGCCGTCTCCATAATCTTGAATTATCTGTGCTAACCTCCCAGTCGATAGACATGTGCTATCAGTCCTCCCTTCCAACACCCTGCGCATCACTCATCTTGGTCAGTTCCCTGGCTTGCAACGCACACCGTCTACCGAGTCGGATGATAGTGGGAGCGGAGCAGGCAGCTCTGTGAGCAACGGAAACGGCAATGGCAATGGGAACAACAACACCAACGGGTCTGCCAACGCGAATGGAAATGCAAGCGGCAGTGCACCGCCTAGAAAGAAGAAGAACAAGCTCAAAGGGTGGGCTGGCGAGGTCGAAGATGCAAACGTTGAACAGGACGAGGTGCCTTTCCTGTGTGATGGTGCGTTGAGAGTCCTCTTTATTCGGTCGTTTGTGCTGATCAAGATCGGTAGACCCGATATTCACGACACATCGACCACTTGTAACGGAGCACAGCGATGATGGGGGCGCGGCGACACATGTGATGGTTAGCTGCAAGCTTATCGACATCGCTAGGGCCACGAATCTTCGTGTTGACGACGCGGCGTTTGCGTTGAATGAGGTTGGGCTCCTGGCTATGCGGATAGCATCAGAGGAAGACGAAGAAGACGGCGACAAAACGGGGATGGTGGTGTTGACCAGGGCGATGGTGGAGAAGATTGCGAAGGAGAGGAACGTGAAGAGACCATGTATGCGGATGCCGTTTGTCAGGTTACCATGATTACTGAAGTATACCTCAACCTGAGAGAAGTTTTCATATAGCTTTATCTTATTATTTTGATCCTTATTTTTGGGCTTCCTATTACATACTTGCAATATAGAACCTGATTAATCCCATGGCATGTTGTCATGGTGAGATATCGTCCGTCTCTGTAAAGGTATTCCTATTACCATGGAAGGGTCTCTCATCGCTGACAGCCCATTCTCCAGAAGTTTTAACGTGAGCGCCCAATCGTCTGTCCAGTCATCAAGCTAAAATAACGCTTATACGTAAAGGTAGATAAACCTCCAGTCTCTGAAGGGGTTTTTTTTCAACAAGGCGGCCCATTCTCTGCTACGTGACTTTGCTCCACTAGTTGCCTTTTAGGACTTGGTGCGCCACCTTTGAATGTAACCCCCTCCTTTCTTGTGACTCTGAAACCCTGTCACACTGACACTTGCGTTTCCAGTTTCATAGCCCCAAAAAATCCCTTCATACGACATCTGATGCATGATGGGTAAAGTCGTTGCTCTCACCTACGCTGGAAGCTCCGTATCTCATTTGCGTTCATCATTTAATTCCAGAGATGGATTCGGCCAGGGAAAGCGTCTTCAATTGGTTAAGACCCTTAAACAACGAGCTGCAGAGGTTGCATCATTTTTCAAGTCCTCCACGACTGCAACTTGCAGTGCGATACAACTTGGACAAGGAGGAGAATTGGACAAAACAAAACTCTCAATTGAGAGACGTCGACAAAGCTCAGAAATTTCTCTTGACACGGAGCGGAATGTGTTGAGGCGACGAGGTTACAAGTGCCTGAACTAATTGCTCGACATTTTTGCAGAGGTGACGGTCGTCGCGCTGGGGTTCGAGGGGTAGAAAATCTATATCGCAGCTAGTTATACCCTGGTGTATGAAGTCTCATATTTTTAAGATAACATTTGTCGAGGAATCTCTCAAGCTTGGAACATAGATCTGATTTATATAACATATAAATGCTGGTGGTGGTGGTGGAAAGGCGTTTTGGACCCCCAGTGACGTCATGGGCATGCGCCACCCCAGTTGTTTTCTGACTGGTAAACTTATGAAGATACAGCTGACAAGGCGCTGTAGTGTAGCGGTTATCACTCGAGATTCTGATTAATGATTTCTCGAAACCCAGGTTCGATTCCTGGCAGTGCCTTAGGGGACCCTCGGATATTTTTTATACCAGCCCCTGGCAAAACGATGGCGATTCGTTGGCTAATCGATATCGCCAAGGAGCGTAGGTTATTTTCATGTACATGATGAATTTTCAGCCGTTTGCAATTGAACAAGAGGCACAAGCTGTTTTCTCGCCCTCGCATATTTCGGTGGGCCATATCACTCAAAACTTGTTTCTCTTGAAAGTTCATTAGCACATTAGCTATAGCCGCAACTGCGAAATATTACTTAACCGAGCTTGGGACTGCCGGTAGTTTTCACTATACGCGTATGGGTTCAGTTATTGGTGTACTTACGCCAGTGAAGTTTGAATTTGAACACGCGTCGGCCCTCGGAGTTGACTATTGTAACTCCGTCGAGCTCCAGTTGGTCCGCGCTTCTCTCCTTCCTCTTCCATCAGTGTATTGTCCTGATCCTCTCTCTTTCACGCGACTTGTCTGCTTTGCGCTACCTTTTCTCATTTTTCCATAACTACCCACGACAACCTTCGCTTTAAATTCGGACACACACCGACCTAATAGTACTTTCTTGAATACCTTTACCATGTCACTGGCTTTATCCGAGTCCAATGAATGCGGAGATCCGGACCTCGTTCGTTCTTATAGTCAGGAATATCTCAACAACATGTTATAACTTGTTTTAAGCTCCTTTCTCCGTCCTCGACGCTGTGTTCAACCTCACCCATTTTCGCGAGCCTCGATCTGTTTCCACTTCCCCGCCTTGAGATATCTTCTCTGGACACCTCGCCGTTCTCGGTTTGTTTCATTTGCAACTGAGAATCGCTTGGTTTGCTGATGTATAGACCAAGAATTCATTCCATGGGCTGATTGAGGACGATTTGGACCTGTTGACTTGGAGACAGGATACCAAGGCCGCCAACGATCAAGATATAAGCTACGATATTGAGGTATCTTTTCTGCTTCTACGACTTCCTCCTTAAATTTTAATCGTGAGCTACTTCCAGCGCTATTCCAACATGAAAGAACTCGTTCCAGGATGGGAAGACGATGATGTTGATGTCGGTGTTCTGACTTGCTATTGTATGAAGTGTATATACTTACTCGTTTTCTCTTGACTTTACAGGAGATTCTTGTTATGTGCCCAAAGACGGAGCGTCAGTTGACAACGATTGAGGAAGAATCGTCAAGAGTTCAGGTATGCCTTCACCGCTGCGATTCTATCTTTTTTTACTGAATGTGGAGAAGACGATATCCCTCGCGGATTTCGAAGCACTGCCGGAACATCTTCGAGCAGCTAATGGTGGCCCTTTGTATAGAAAACTCGAAACCGGTCGCCTTTACGTCTTAAAGAGATTTCCTAAGCGTAACAAGTCAACATCCGAGAGGGATGTTCTAGAGATTCTCATGGATATCAAAGCTCCCTTTCTTTCTCGCATTGACTGTTCTTTCTCAAACGAAGATTCCTTCTGTGTGGCTATGGTATATCACGTCTACTGCGCTCTTCGAGATAATTCAACTTTGGACAGGAATATTGTTCTCGAGAAAATATCAAAGAACTCGTCAGTTGCGAAGGCGCACTGAAGCCTGAACGCGCTCGTTTTTTCGCGTGCGAGATTGTGAGTCAATCTTCTTTCCCGTGTGCTATCCGACGCGACTGTTGTTTCAGCTTCAAGCCTTGACAGTTCTTCATGCGGCAGGCATCATCCATCGGGATCTACGACCGGAAAACATAATCATAGACAATGCCGGTCACATCGTTGTGGAAGGATTTGAGGATTCTGAGATTCTTCCATATTCAAATAAAAGTCGAGATCCTATATTCTGCACGACTCCAACAGGAAAAGTTTCAGCGTTTTCTGCTCCGGAACTTCTTTTGAGCTGGTCACACGATTATCTTGTCGATACTTGGGGATTTGGAATGTTGTTGCTGTTCATGATCTCAGGGAAAGTATGTTTTTTTCTCGCCGTTTTCCACTCTATGTGCTGACTCAATACATAGCATCTATTTGATGATTGTGATACATCGCCTGTTAGTTGGAAAAAGATGGTCATTTATAGCCCCATTGTTCTTCCTCTCCTTGAGATGACTGCTCGCGATTTGATGACAAGGGTACGTATCATTGGTCTTCAGCCGCTCTTAATTTGACTTCTTTTTAAGTGCCTTGAACGGAATCCCATGGCACGTCCAAGCCTTCTGCAGGTAAAAAAGCACAATTACTTCTCTGCGGTGTAGGTGTCTTTCATGCTAAAGGTTGCCTTTCTAACTTACTTTCTAGAGACTGGAAGAAGGTGGCAGCCAAACGGATCAGAGGTTTCAAGTTTCTGTTACATCGTCTTCCTGCCTAACCTTTCTCTTTGATGACACTTTCTAGCCCCTTGTCCGCTACATGTCACTATAGACCAGGACCGCAACCATTTCCGATCTCGTCTTGACAAGGTAGTTTCTTCAATACCGAGAACACGCAGTTGGCGTTCTCGGACGAGGTCTCATGTAAGTTCCGTCCTTGGTGTCAAGACTCCAGAGAACGCATCTGTGAACACCGAGGATATCCAAGTCTACTCCTCCATGGCTAGCGTTTTCCCTCTTGATGATCTTTTCGGCACAACGAAAACAGCGACGACGCCTACTGGTCTTCCCGTGTATAGTTCTTGGTCTCTGAACAACGCCTCTCCGAGTCCTCCTAGGCTTGATTGGAGCCCCCAGGATCGCATGGCTTCATTTTGGGATTTTCTAGATTCGGACCAAGCAATCACATCATCAGAAACTCCCAATCCTCCAGATCCGGCTCATCGTCCTCGCAAGCTTCGCAAATCTCGCTCTTCAATCTACCCTGAACATCGGGTCTCTGCTCTTAGTACTTTGTCGCTTCAGAACCTGACAAAACTTCGTAAATTTGGCCAATCGACTTCCGCTCTTCCTCGTTCTTCCCCAATCCTTGACTTGCCTGAGGGAATCAAACAGATCGGAGGGGGCATTGGTTTCAAATATAATGTTCCGACCGCTGCCAAGTCAAAGGCCTCTGTTTCTACGAACACTCCTCAGACTTGTCATGGGTTCTTCAATGGGCGCTTACATGGTCTCGGACTTGGACTTTTACGCTCACCTACTGCAATAGCAAAAGACAGGGCAAGACGCGCCCTTAAGAGCCTTGTGATTCCAGCAAAACAGGACGACTTGCAAGCGTTTCCGACAGAATTCAGGGGATCAAACTGGAGCTTTGTGGTGCCCGTACTCCAAGAATCGTGCATGGACACTGCTGGTACTGTATCTGTTGCGAACTCGCCGATCTCTGAACCTGCACCCTTTACGCCTACGACTCTGGACTGTGGTCATATCGATGTGGCGTCTGCGGAGGATGAGGAGAATTTTGTAGAGAACCGGGGTGATGAGCCCATAGGGAGCGATGCACCGATGACGTTGAGACTGGTATTGTCTAAGGGCGATGTTTATTGAGATTGGATCCATTGCATGGTTATCTTTATGATTCTCGTTTTGTACATTGATAGATTCTGAATAGTTCAATCGACACTGTTATTCATGGAGCGAGCAGCAGTCTCCTAATCACGAGAACGACATTACGATTGTGGCTGACGTCTTCTACAGGAGGCTATAAAAGCTTGACATCTTGTCGCCAGCCTCTTCAATTCTCTTTCTTCCCAAACGCCGGTCGTCCCGTTATTTTTATTTCTACTTCATTTCTTTCTTCTTTGGCCTTGACGGTCAAGCATTCTTCATCGTTCACTCTTTCGACGACACGTTCTTTCTCGCATCACTTAGAGTTTCTTGCTCCATCCCCAACAACCCCTTTTCATCTTCACTCAGTCGACATCATGTCTGACGGTTATCAAATTGTGTGGTATTCTCCCGCGTATGGCGCTACCTATCATCCTGGCCAAAAGATTTCTGTCAATTGGAAATCTTCGCTGCCGACCTGCGCCGCATCATTCAGACTGTGCACATCGAATGCTCTGTCTGCACCCCAACGTCGCAATGATGAAGATCCAACTTCGGGTAGAGCAGGCTGCGGAACAGCGACCTGGCCCGTGGTAAACCGACTGAAGAATGGAACATGTACGGCGTCTCTGTAAGTAAACTTAAGAGATGCATGGAGATATGCTGACAGTTGTGTCCAGCGAACCTCCATACGTTCACAAGGAGCAAACTTACATCTTGCTGATGTGGGCTAAGCCGGACTTCGTATCAGAATCGCCGTATTTCACTTTAACTCGTGAGCCCCCTATTTCTGAGAATGGTAGTTACCATTCTAATACTTTGACAATGTCAGCCGCCGGAAAACTGTCAGCTCCAAAGGATGCCGACGAGCACAGTTCAGTTGACAACTACCCACCCCAATCTGACAATCCGGATAGCGCGTCATACGCCTCTCTTCAGAGCAACCAGATATACCTTCCAGTTTTATCCCCAGACACAAACACATCTTTGCCACACGCCACAAATGCACCACTATCCGCGCGAAACGCCGGATCCGACACTTCCACATTAGCGCCGAACATGTGGCTAAGCACCAGTACCCCCAACATCCTCTCCTTCGCCATTCCGCTCGGATTTGTAATATGTATTGCTTTCGTCGCGATAGTGCTAGCGGTGCATCACTACCGGAAACGCGTCCGAGTCCAACAACGTGCGATACGGGACGCCGAAAAGCTCGCGACGCTCAGCCGGTTTTCGAGCAGGGATAGCATGCATAAGGGTTCTTTGGAGTATCCGGTTAGTGCTGCGCTTAATACGCATGTGTCGGGACCTGTGCCTCTCTTTATGCCACCGGTGGATCTGGATGCCAGGGCTCAGTCTGTGGCTCAGGAGACGAGGCGTGCGGTGAGGAAGACGATACCGGTTTCTCCTTCGTACACGAATGTACCTTTCCCGGCTCGGGAGTCCACGAAGTCCGTCAGGGGATCGAGGGCGTTGATGGTGTCGAAAGAGAGTGCAGATGCGAGGAGTGGTACCGGGAGTCCACGAAGTCCGTCAGGGGATCGAGGGCGTTGATGGTGTCGAAAGAGAGTGCAGATGCGAGGAGTGGTACTGATAGAGAGAATGAGAAGGGTTCCATATAATGATGGTCAAGTTCATGTATAGCTCTTTGTCGTGAGAGTACCGCCACATTGTCGCAGTGCGAACTCTGAAATCGAGTGCATTATTCTGACCTGTTCATTACTGAGTTTCACGGGATGGTGAACTGGAGAAGTTGCTTGTGGCGCAAATTCGTAGTGCTGTGTCATCCTATCGTCTCATTAAGAATGCAGTTAATCATTCGTACATACAACCATTTCAGGAAACAATTTGTCAAAAAAAGCGCAGAGTGCATGTCAATGGTCATAGCATACCCGCTTTGTTGAATCATATAAACATTCAGTCTGTCCCCTGGAACTTGGAGAGTGGTACAAGCCCAGTCGAATGTAGGGGGGCGACACGAAAGAGATAGATAAAGGTTACATACTGAACAGATATGTACAAGATCCTATACGTAGAAGTCACTGGATGTCTGCTTCTGAGCAGGTCGATGAGCTTGAAGAAGAAGCGGCGGGGCATAATGTGTTTCTGCCAATACCGAGAAAAGCCGACTAGTCTCCCCAGTTCCCTATTGTCATGTACGGGTGATTTTAGAAGATAGATGTAAGAGGTATTGTGACATACCACGAAATTGCCTGGGAACCCGATGTCAAAGTCAACGACAGATTCGAGAAAGTTGATTTGTTCAGGTGTGAGGGTTATGTCTAGAGCTTCGATATTGCCGAGAAGGTGCTCGACTTTGCGCCCGCCAATGATGGGGAAGACATATGGAGTCTTTTGGAGAAGGTAAGCGATGGCAACTGACGTATGAAGTCAGCTGGAATGAATATCATCCAAGACGGATAAAGTGCATACCTGCTGTGATATGTTGAGTGCCAACTTCTTTGGCGACCGTTTCGAGAGCAGCGGAAACCTTCTTCTCTTTCTCGTTACGTTGCCAATCATCACCGGGTATCTTACGACCCTCCTCGCCTGATGTACGGCGTGCATTCTCTTCAGCATCAGTGCGGAATTCACCTGCGGCGAGAACGTTCCACGGTGCTAGCGCCATACCTAACGACGTGCGTTCGGTCAGATATAACGAATAAGGAAGTTGAATTGGTCTTATTATACCTTCAGAACGAGCCATTGGAATGATTTCCCGTTCAAAATCGCGATTCATAACATTCCATGCGCCTTGGTAGATGGAGAAAGGCGTCAGAGCGTGGTCGCGTGCGTATTGATTGGCTTTGGACACGACCCAGGCAGGCGTGTCGGATATACCCTGAGATTTTATGTATATGATGTCAGCTGGGAGTTTGAATTACTGGGTCATGTGGTACTGACAAGATAAAGGACCTTCCCAGACATGACAAGGACGTGAAGGCCACGCATGATCTCTTCAATGCTGGTCTCCCAGTCCCACCAATGGACGTAGAGAAGATCGATGTAATCAGTCTGAAGTTTCTTCAAGGAGGCGGCAACGGAAACATGCATGGACTTGACACTGTTGCCGCTGTAATGAACTTTCTGACCAATTGATTTATCTCCGCGTTTGAAGTTTGTCGTGTACTGATAATTGACGTGAGAGAGGTATATTCCGCGATCTAATGAAACTAACCTTTGTTGCAATAAACAGCTGATCGCGGATGCCCCGTTCGGCTGCCCACTCGCCGATAAAAATCTCTGAAGTCTCATCTTGACTGCCAGTGTAAACGTGAGATGAAACGTCTAGCGATGAAGATGCAATATCTTAAGACGTACTAGATGTTGGCGGTATCAATGAAATTGCCCCCAGCGTCATAATACGCATCGAGCAGCTTGAAGCTGGATTCCTTGTCCATGGACCCCAAGAAATCTCCCCACTTGTCACCAATACTCATGGCTCCGAGAGCTAGAGGTGAGACATGGACGCCAGCAGTAGTCGAGAGTTGTCTGTATATCGCGAGCTTAGTGGGTGGAGGAGGTGGAGGAGGAAAGAAAGAAGAGGCCATGATGGTGATTTAGACCGTCATGTCATGGAAAATATATGTTTATATAGTGAATGTGCAATTCCATGACCAATTGCAAGCAATGACTAACCTTCTATGTGTGAATGTATCAGCAAAAGACCTGATAGCTGGGACTACGTGCAGCTACCGGCGGCTAGTCCTAGTGAGAAATAAGGCGATTAAATATATTCCGTTCAATGTGAGCATCTGAGACTTTGTTCTCTTCTCTCACACGCAAAGAATTCCTGACCCACCTGCCCATCCTATCTCCTAACACTTGGGGAAGACTCGACCATCTCAGGAGCTTCCTCTGGTGTACTAGACTGCCTGGGCTCGATGCCGACATAAGTCTGCAAGTTGATGAAGGCAATAAATATCCAAAGAGATGCAGAGCTGCTGGGAGATGGTGAACTAGTCACAAGAATTAATGGAACCAAATGTGTACACGCGGGATAGATGTGGTAGGTGGGCTGCTGGCTTGGGATTGGTGGAAGCAAGGACCTGTAATATCTATATCCATATCAGGTCTACTACATAGATCAGTATGATAGGCGGGTGTTGATATACATACGCGTGTACAGATCATTCGGGTGGATGAGCCCAATATGGAAGAGCGGGGCGCAATGAAGGCGTATGATGAAATAAGCAAAGGGCGGGAGGCGCAAGTCGGTAGGTGCCGGTTTGCCGAACATGCCGAATGTTGTGGAAGGGTGACGCTACAAGCAAGAAATGATATATCGTTTCTTCTGATAAGTTAACGTAGGCCTTGATATATCACAATGTCAGCTACTTTCAACCGGAATGGTGAATTGGAGAGAGAGGTTGGTTGTGGCGCAAATCCGCAGTGCTGTGTCATCCTATCGTATCACTGGTAACTGTTGCGATTGATCGTTTGCACATACAACGATTTCAAGAACAAGATCAAGCGCAGAGTGCATGTATTCGTTTATATTCCTTTTGTTAAATCATAGAAACATTCAGCCTGACCCCTGAGCCTTGGAGAGAGGTTTTAAGCCCCGTCGGATGTAGAGGGGCGACACGAAAGAGATAGATAAAGGTTGCATACTGAAAAGGTGTGTACAAGATCCTATTCGTACGAGTCACTCGATGTCTGCTTCTGAGCAGGTCGATGAGCTTGGAGAAGAAGAGGCGGGGCATAGTGTGTTTCTGCCAATCCCGTGAAAGGCTTAGTCTCCCCAGTTCCCTATTGTCATATACGAATGAAGTTAGAAGATTGACTCGAGAGATGTATGTAGGAGGTATTGACATACCACGAAATTGCCTGGAAACCCGATGTCAAAGTCAACGACAGATTCAAGATATTTGATTTGTTCGGGTGTGAGTGTAATGTCCAAAGCTTCGATGTTGCCGAGGAGGTGCTCGATTTTGCGCCCGCCAATGACGGGGAAGACATATGGAGTTTTTTGGAGCAGGTAAGCGATGGCGACTGACGTATGACGTTAGTTGGAATCAATCATCAGAGACAGAAAGCATGCATACCTGCTGTGATATGTTGAGTGCCGACTTCTTTGGCGACCGTTTCGAGAGCAGCAGAAACCTTCCGCTCTTTCTCGTTACGTTGCCAATCGCCGAGCATCTTACGACCTTCCTCGCCTGATGTACGGCGTGCGTTCTCTTCAGCATCAGTGCGGAATTTACCTGCAGCGAGAACATTCCACGGTGATAGCGCCATGCCTAAAGACGTGGGCTTGGTCAGGTATGATGAATAAGGAAGTTGAATTGATCTTACCTTCAGAACGAGCCATTGGGATGATGTCTCGTTCGAAATCGCGATCCATAACGTTCCATGCGCCTTGGTAAATAGAGAAAGGCGTCAGAGCATGGTCGCGCGCGTATTGGTTTGCTTTGGACACAACCCAGGCAGGCGTGTCGGATATGCCCTGCAAAGTTACGTTGTTGTCAGTTGGAAATTAAAATGACTAGGTCGCGCGGTACTGACGAGATAAAGGACTTTGCCAGCCATGACAAGGACGTGCAGGCCACGCATGACCTCTTCGGTGCTGGTCTCCCAGTCCCACCAATGGACGTAGAGAAGGTCGATGTAATCAGTCTGAAGTTTCTTCAAAGAGGCGGCAACGGAAACGTGCATGGACTTGACACTATTTCCGCTGTAATGAACTTTCTGGCCAATTGATTTATCTCCGCGCTTGTAGTTTGTCGTGTACTAATAATCAACGTGAGAGAGGTATACTTGGCGACCCTAATGAAACTAACCTTCGTTGCGATGAACAACTGATCGCGGATGTCCCGTTTGGCTGCCCACTCGCCGATGAAAATCTCTGAAGTCTCATCTTGACTGCAAACGTGAAATAAGACGTCTAGCGATGAAGATGCAATATCTTGAGACGTACTAGTTGTTAGCGGTATCAATGAAATTGCCACCAGCGTCATAATACGCGTCGAGCAGCTTGAAACTGGATTCCTTGTCCATGGACCCCATGAAACCTCCCCACTTGTCACCAATACTCATGGCTCCGAGAGCGAGAGGTGAGACATGGACGCCAGCAGTCGTGGAGAGTTGTCTGTATATCGCGAGCTTAGTGGGTGGAGGAGGTGGAGGAGGAAAGAAAGAAGAGGCCATGATGGTGAGTTATAGACCGTCATGTCATGGAGAACGATATTTATATATTGAGTGTGCCAGTCCATGACCAAGCATGACGGCGACGTCTAACCTTGAGCTTGTGAGTGTGACACTGAATGGATGTATCAGCAAAAACAGATGATGATTAGCGGCATGAGCCGGCATACCCGTTCGGCCCGGCCTGTCAAGTTGGCCCCTATGGTCCAACTTCTAACTTGAAGGTCTCTCTAAGCTCGAGAAAACCTCAGCATACTTGGATCGCCTCGTTCACTGATATTTGTTTCGACAATATCGTATGGGTAGGCAACAAAATCCGTCAAATCGACTGTGATTGCTAATAATGTCTCCCGCATCGGATTACTGACTCGTCAAGCGCCGGCCAGAAATTTTGGCTTGTTCAACTTGATACCCAAGGAGGTACGTCGGATCGTACTGACGAAATGAACCGAGAAAATTGACATAAGGTACATTCGGTCGTTTCAATCTTCATGCGAATGCTTAAATAAAGTTGATTGAAAGGAAGGTATTGACTCCCAGGCTGTTCATCGGAAAAACTCCGTTGTCTTGTCTTGTTAGTACGATGTTGGCGAGTTCTGAAGATTTGATATTCGAAGCTGTGTTTTGACAAAAAATTTACACTCGGGATACGGCCCGTGTGGACGCGCCGAACTATGAAAGCAACCACTGTGAGGTAGTCCGGTAATACTCTTGCTCCAGCTTTGTATTAATAGGCTTAGAGGCTATCAACCTCCGTGACAGCTGGTTAGTTCCTTGGTTGTGATCCCAGCATATGTACAGGTTTAGCCCGAAGACAATCGTAGAGATTCGAGACGGAAGTTTCTATCTTATCGACATAATCTTAGCCGTCGCGTAGGGCATGGCCGGCGCCTCGTACAATCAGTGATGTCAAGAGCCAGAGTCTGATTACAAGGAGAGAGGCAGGATCGAGGATCCTGTTCTTATTAGAAGCTAAGATCCGCAGTACTTCAAATATACAATTGTTTCCTTAATGGTACGCCTTTGAGAAACAGATATCTACATAGTCCACCGCGGAAATTCTAACGTAAATTCATTTGATGTGAAAATCACTGGGTGATGACCGTCTCGCTGGCCGAAACTTGGACTTGAAGAGGCCTCCGAGGGAACTACGAAAGATTAGTCATTATATCGTTTGCGAACATGGCAATACATACCCCAATCTTTGAAACCCTCGGTGTTGACTCATCCAGTGAGAGTTTAAACTTCTCAATATCAATAACTAGCTCTTGAGTATCATCTTCATCAGAAGATGACTCAGAAGATGACAACTCGCTGAGAGATGGCATCCTATGAGCAATGTCATCGGCCTCTGAATCAGAATACATTTCTTCGTCGTAGGATTCAGTATCTGGCGATTCCGAGCTGCTCAGATCGTCTTCCGAGTCATTGTCGAGAGACTCGTTGGAAACGCGACCAAGAGGCTCTGAAGCAGTCTTCTGACTTGAACTGGGTCGATGGCCAGGCGCATTGAGGGCCTTCAGTACCGCTAGAAGTTTGCCGTGCTATAAGAGATATCAGCAAGCGAAGAAATGATAACAATTTAATGCATACATCAAATTCAGGACTTTTGGGTGGCTCGAGGTCCTCCCAAGTCAGTACTTCACCCTCGTCCAGATCGAGGTCAGGGAGTTCTTCAGGCATAGCACTCCAGAGAAGAGGGTGAGTTAGACCACCTTCTTTGGGTATAGGATACAGAGCCTCAGAAATGGCAGCGCGTGATTTTGGCATGATGATCAACAGTCAAAAGTCAAAGAAGACGACGAGACAGGTGAACGCGATGAAGTCGAGGCGAAGGGTTTTTTTAACGTTTTTAGACACAAGAGAAAAGGAAATCAGTATCTGCAGTCCAGAGAGAACGGAGGATGCCCTTTATACGGATGACCACTGCCATAGTCTATTGTTCCCAGGTCTGCAAGCACATCTTGATTCCAGTTGGAAGCCATTGTTCTTGTCATCAACTATAGCTAACGTTGTCGGGACAACTGTCAATATTGACTTATCAAAATCAAATTCGAGGATCTGAACCAGTGATACGATGATCTTCAAGGTTGATGACAAACTTGAAGTTCCTATTATGATGCTGTACAATTTGGTGAAGCTTACCTCTTATTGTTCAATCACAATGACAGGAAAAGATCATCAATGCGTGTTCGGAAGAATGGAAAGATCGAGAAACGTTCAATAGATGGTGCCATGCGACTGCGTGCTTGCTGCGGCCTTCCAGCTTTGTCCCCGTTGTGTTAAACGATCTGGCTTGGACGTAACTCCCCGGCCATGATGGGGCTTATCTAAGGTAGCATTTTTTGACTCTTGTCTGGGAGACAATAGACCAGTTCAGTTGTAGTGCATATGCCTATGCAGTTTGAACAGGGAAAGATTAGAACTTGAAACGATAGATGTAGGACGAGGGATTCAGGGGCGTCGATGAAAATTGAGTCGGAGACTCAATTTTCCATCTTACGCGTCGTCGCCTTGTGATCACAAAATTCAACTCCCAACTGATT
Organism: Termitomyces sp. K1Aa; assembly: GCA_018221735.1. Taxonomy (NCBI): domain Eukaryota; kingdom Fungi; phylum Basidiomycota; class Agaricomycetes; order Agaricales; family Lyophyllaceae; genus Termitomyces; species Termitomyces sp. K1Aa. The sequence goes on from JABAJX010019825.1 coordinate 42,768, forward strand.
TCTACAAGTCCTCTATTCTTGTTCAATCCTTTCCGGATCCGTTATTACACTTGGTACTTATTGTTACATCTATGCATGATCCGAGGTTGGCTACGAATGTACAATTACCAGAATTGTGACAAGGAGCATCAAGCGGATAACGTTCAACTTGTTGTAATTCCTTGACGACAGCCCATTGTTCGATGGATTGTCCATTGTCACGTCATTCTAAGGGTTTAACAAGGTTAGATTGCATGAAGCTTTGGACAAACTTCGTCTTTTGTGCTCACAGGTCTAGCGAAGCCCATTGTCTTATTACCAGCGTTCCAAGTCGAATAATAGTATTTTAAGAGCGAACCGCCGATGACGGGGTCGAAGTCGAAGTCGAAAGAATTGATCACGGTTTGACAGAGGGACTGGTTAGACGCGAATGGGCCGACACTGAGAGCTTCCGACGGGAGGGTCAGGTTGAATAGTGTGCCATTTGTGGATGAGAAGGTAAAATCAATGACAGCCGGCAATTTAGACACTTGACTGCATGGGACACCGTATGTCCCCGGAACAGCGGGATTGGGGACGATGTCCAGAGAAATAAGGGCATATACGGTCTAGCAAGATGATTTTGTGAATATAGCAACGCCATGAGGGGATATCTTCGAACTACTAGCCTCAGTTAGGTTCTTTGGAAATACGAGGTTGCTTGTCCCAGTATCAAAGATGAAGTTCATGGGTTGACCCAGGGAGTCAGCTGTTTTCCCATTCACAAATACACGACTGGAAACAAGAGTCCAGAACCCGGTATCCGGATGGATTGTGCTGAATACCATAGGTTCACTGAATTTCGCATCATCGATACCACCTAGCGTGAGCTCTGCTTTTCCCACAGACTGCGGTGTCAAGTAGAAGCTGAAAAGCGCTGGAAGCGTATAAGCAGTCATGTAACAACAGTCTGCAATAGAAGCACGATAAGCAAGAACTATGATTCATCTTACCTGGTAAACCTTGGGCAATCAGGCTCCCAAAAAATGAAGTCGGCTGAGTTCCAAGTCCCATGATCCCGTCGAATGGATCGGGGGAAAAATTCCTGAATTAACGAGGTTGTTTAGAACGATTGTTACACTCAACACTGTCTGAAGTAACACACGGAGATTGACTGGCCGCGTCATCGTAGGTTTTTTTAGCACATATCTCTAACTCTGTACAAGCCGGATGACTCACAAATCAATGAGATAGAAAGGAACACCGGGAACAGTCAAGCCTCCAACTGTCACTGTATCAGAGACCTGGCGCATGGTCATAACCCAATCTGGATGGGTCTCCAGGAGACGGTGAGCCATGATAGAAGAAACATCAGTTGACAGACCTTATTAACGGGTGTGACACCGACACCTGTTGCGAACTGAAGAAAGAAACCATTGCCGTCGTCGATGTATTTGTATGATGAGCTCTTGTCCCAATCGAATTTACGTTGAGTAGAACAGGTTTTTGTACAGTTCTTCCCTAATAAAGTCCTCAATTAGATGGCTTAAAAACACTGTAAACGAAAATGACCTGGAATCTCGAAGGTATCTGACCCAGTATCGAATACCACAGTGAAGTTTTGAGGGGGAGTTCCGACTTCAAGGTAGGAAACATGAGCGTAAGCTTTATTTAAATTCACAAAACTACTAGGGATCCACCTTGAATTTCCCCGTACCATCTGGCCATGCATCGGTGAAGTTTGTAACAGATAAACTTACGTTTGAACTTACTGGAGGTCTGTACCCAAGAAATAGTCCAACAAAGGAATGGTACTTGAGTTCAGCGATCGCCTAGCAAGGCTACCTCGGCTTTTTAGAGATCGAGATGTCAGTGAGATCGTAGGAGGCGACGAGAGACGTGCTAGTGATGAGGAAAGTAGCGTCAAAAAGGCGAAGACGAGGAAGGACATCCTAGTGTGTGACGCCGGTTAGGTGAAAAAGTCGTTGTACCGACGTATTGATGTAGAGGGTATTCAAGGTCAGGATTGATATTGTGGAGTTGGCGCCAGATACACATAGCCACTGATTGATGATGATACTGCGGTTGAAAACGTTGCAGCTTTGAGGTAAGGACATTATAGGGGCAGTACAAAGATCAACGCATGATTGGCCAAACACTTCACAATGATAATGATAATATCCTTTTCAATAAAACGTGCAACTATTCTACATATGTTGTTTAAAACAGGTAAAGCTAGATATAAGTGCATGATGCAAAGATAACGGGTACTAGGATGGGTCGAGCGTTTCTCAATCCCACGACGGCGAGCTCTGGTAAGAATGGCTACGGTTGGTTCCTCCGTTCTGTGCTGGACTCGACGGGGACCATTGGGGAGACGTGGGACTATAAGCTGGAGATGCAGGAGCTGATAAACATGATGTGAATTTGTGATCATCCATATCAAAAGACAGACTTACAATAAGCTGGTGCTGGAGGACGTGAGGAAAGTAATTAGCATATGGGCAAGGCAGAGTAGAGAAAGACTTACATGCAGGCGAATAGGTGGGTGATGTGGGAGCTGAAAGGCAATTGAGTTATCGATCCAATTCGGATGGGTAGAACGTACAGTATTTTGGTGAAGTGGGCGATGCCATAGGTGACGTTGGGGAATACTTCGGGGACGAGGGTGACAATTGAGTGGGCGCTGGAAAGAGAGGTCAATTAGCAGAAAAGGAGGTACAGAGTGATAGAACATACAAGCTGTGGGTAGAAACACAGTGAATAGTGCATGGTCAATAATACAATATCGATGGTAAAGTAGAGAGACTTGCTTGGAGAATCTGTTGCAAAAAGACTTTAGGATCTAAAGCAGACACGACACGGGAAAAATACTTACAACGCGGGGATGTTGGGCTGAACGAAGGACTTGTCGGAGAGTAACGTGGGGATGTCGGGCTGAATGAGGGTGACTGCGGGCTGTAGCGTGGGGAGGTGGGTGAGAACGACGGTGATGTCGGGGAGTAACGAGGACTTGTTGGTGAATAACCAGGTGATGTAAGATTGAGGGCTGGGGACGTCGGAGAATAAGTCGGCGATGTAGGACCACGCGATCGATCGTAGAAGGGAGACGTTGCATATGGGGAGGTTCCGAACGGTGAAGTTGCACCACCAAAAGGTGATTGGGGAACAAAGCTGGGGGATGTGGGCGAATAGGCATTTGGAGAACTTGGACTGTAGCCTGGGCCTCCAGGAGACATTCCACCGGCCCCAATGGGACTCTGACCGAATCCGAGGTACTGGAAGTTCGCAGCATCTTCGCCACCATTGACCGCAAGGGGAGAGAAGGAAGCTTGGTCTCCTTTGAACATGCCTTCTTGCCAAACAGGAGAATTCGTGTCGTAAGGAGTCATAGCCACCTGACCGGGCGTCATCCCGCCATCAATGTGAGCCGCAAGCATGGTCTGAACGGGAAGTCGGTGGTCCACAATAGCATCCTTCAACATGTCAATGTCGAGCGCAACTTCGAAAGCACCGGTACCCATTGGCGCCATTTGTCCAAACATGACGTTCTCCGCAATCCCATGACAATCATCCTTTTCGCCAACCGCAGCAGCCTCCATTAGAATTTCGACGGTCTCTTCAAAGGAACATCTCATGAGAGCACCGGTGTCCGCACGATTGATACCATGTCGCGTGATGGCCATGAGAGTTCCGCGATGGGTCATCAGGTCGCAAAGTAACGCCAGGTGACGATAGTTTACATATGAACCATCGAACTCGATGACGCTACGAAGTTCCTTCATAATGGCGGCGCGTGCAGCTTCGATGCCAAGGACGTTGAAAATTTCGACGCAGCTGTTCGAGTATGTGCGCTTGAAGTCGACGCCCTCAATAGTCATGACAGTCTTCAAATTCACACCATCAGTCTCAAGGACCCACTCCTTTTCTTTCTCGGTGTCGATGCTGCCGTCTGGTGTAATGACCACCTTTTTCTGCTCCATGAGGAAGACCCGCTTAATCCCTTTCACTCCACGAAGACTGACAGAGTTCAACATAGTGGTCTCGAGCGCCCGCAAGAACTGATCTTCTTCGATCTTGTCATCGTCCTCGTCCTTCCCTCCGATCACACGACAACGAATGATGAGTTTTTCGGAATTGTCCTCACTCCAAATGACGAAGAGATCAGTCTTGAAGCTCTCCGCAATTCGAGTGGCGACATATTGCATGGTCAACTTCCTGTCAATCATCTTGGCACGATCCATCTCAAGACGCAGCAACCAGGGAGATTGGAGGTGAAGTTTCGATTCAATCTCTTCATCAGGAATGGCGAAGAAGGACTCGACGAATACTGCATCCTCTTCAATGATGGTTGTGCTCGGATCGGGATCATACCAAATCTCGACACTGGCGGTGACGGTTCGAAGCGACGTATATGCAAGTTCTTGCTGGACATTTTTAGCCAATGTTGACGATGTGGAAATCTCGGGTTCGAGGTAGACAGTCAGCGATGGGGTTTTGATGTTGGTGGCAACATTGATGATCTCCTTCAAACGGGGAACACCAAGTGTGACGTTTTTGCTGGACACACCAGCATAATGGAAGGTATTCAATGTCATCTGCGTCGCAGGCTCTCCGATGGACTGCGCCGCCAGTGTACCGCACATCTCGCCGGGGTGGGCGACAGATTGGTTGAACTTCGATTCGACTTCGCCCAAAACCCAATCAAACGCTTCTCGTGTTAGATGGAACTTCTCGAGAACACGGCGCGTGGCAAATGTAGCCCGGAGATGCATGCGGAAGTTGAGTGTTGCGTTGGCCTGAGCCTCATGGCTGAGCTCATCCTGACCGCGAACAACAATGAGCCTGTTGCTTAACTCTTCGACGGCGTCAACAATGTACGCGGGCTCGAGGTCGCTGGGTTTCCGCCGATCGATGTGGAAAATCTGCGTCGCATTTTGAACGATACGTTGGAGATTGACAGGGAGGTAGTGGGGTATATTAGTGGGAGCACGAGGGAAGATGAAATCTCGGAGTATACGGCGATCTCCGAGCAGGCGAGTGTACTCCTCGTCGAGTTTAGACTGGAGCTCGAGAGAGCTGTCATCGATTCCGACTTGTAAAACACCAGGGAGGAAACCACCTGTAGGATCTGTAACGTCGACTCGGTAGTTGTGTTCGAATTCTTTGTCGTTTAGGCCAAATGTTTCGATGGTTTGCTTCTCGATGAATGCACCATCCATGCCATCTTCTCCATATATAAACTGGATAAGGTCACCAAGGGAATTGCGTACGGTTCCATCATAGCAAACCATGACGTCCTCCAATGCCTTGACGAGACGACGCTGGATGTAGCCTGTCTCGGCGGTCTTGACAGCAGTATCAATCAGACCCTCACGACCAGCCATAGCATGGAAGAAGAACTCTTGCGGTGTCAGGCCTCGAAGATAAGAATTCTCGACGAAACCGCGAGCCTCAGGCGAGAAATCATCCTTGGTAAAATGAGGGAGGGTGCGATGACGGAAACCAAATGGAATTCGACGACCTTCCACGGACTGCTGGCCGACACAGACAGACATCTGCGAAATATTGATGAATGAACCTTTGGAACCAGCAACCACCATCTGCTTGACGTTATTGTCTTCCTTCAAGTTCTTTTGCGCATACTGTCCAGAGTGATCACGGGCCAAGTTGAGAGAACGCTCGACGAGACTCTCGAACGACTCGCGGATAGTCATACCAGGAGCAGCTTTCAGCCGATCGTGATAGGCATTGTCAATGATCTGCGCAACCTCGGTCTTGCTCTGCTGGATCCTTTTAGTGATGTAGTCCATGGTTTGCGGGTCGGCAATAGTGTCACCGATACCAATGCTGAAGCCATTGTGGAAGAGCCAATAATTAACCACCATCTGAAGACCTGTAAAGAGCTGTCGCGTCGCTTCTGGACCCTTCTCACGAAAGACAACATGCACCAAACCGCCCTGCGATGCACCAACTGTCTTCTTCTCAACGGTGCCAAAAATGATTTCACCATTCTCAATCATCATACCGTCGTCGAAAACGGGATTAGAGGATCGAGGTTCAGGCGCACGATGGATATTTATTCCACGAGGAATGGTCATACTGAGGATCTGCTTGCCTGTCCATAAAGGCTTCGGCTTGACAATCGCAGGGATAGGGACAGTGCCATCCCAATCAGGTACCCAGAGAAGGATGTTTTGAACAGCATTCCAATCCAGGAAAGTATCGCGCAGTGTGAACTTCCGAATACCGCACAGCGTGTCTTGGACGATACCCATGACAGGTTTGTTAGCTTGCGGTGAGATGATCTTAGCGAGAATATGAGCGACAATGCATCTAATGTTTTACAGAAAGCTTACCTGTCGAGGCACCCATGCAATTTGACTCAGTTCAGCTCTAGTCTCCTCACTTTGTGGTATGCTTTTGACAACGTCAGTAAAATGTTTGTTAAACTTTTCCCAGTAGAACGTACTGCATGTTCATCTCATCACCATCGAAGTCGGCATTGTACGGTGGTGTACTGAAGATTCATGTTCAATGACCCAATTGGAGCTGGGCCTATGCATGTATGACTTACACAGAAAGGTTCAGGCGGAAAGCTGTAGATACTGTAAGCGAATGTCGTAACACAAAGATCATCAAGGACTCACTTGAGTAAGGCATGAGCTTGACACGATGAGCCATCATACTCATCTTGTGCAAACTCGGCTGACGGTTAAAGAGGACAAAACTAAGATAGGTTGATGAGCGCAAGCTAACCAAGAATATTACTATCGGACTTACTCTCCATCCTTCAGATGACGTTCGACAATCCAGCCGTACTGAAGGAAGGCATCGGCGCGTTTGTTGTAGCGCAAGTCAATACGTTCACCAGTATCACGGACGACGTAACGGGCACCAGGGTAAGTGGTAGGGCCATTCCGCACCAACTCTTGCAGATATGCAATGTTGTATGGAGTGACTGATACACATCTTAGTGAAAACGATAGAATGCCGGCAGGCAAACAACCCACCTCGCTCCGGGAACGTCAAATTCATCGCAATCGTCTTCGGAACACCAACCTCATCAAGCTCCAGATTAGGATCCCCAGTGATGACCGTACGCGCAGAGAAGTCAACACGCTTTCCCATCAAGTTGCCACGCAGACGCCCTTCTTTTCCCTTCAGGCGTGCTCGAATAGCTTTCACGGGACGGCCAGACTTCTGTAGGGCCTGAGGGATCCCCGCGATGTCATTGTCCATATACGTGGCGACGTGAAACTGCAGTTCATCAAATTAGCAACTGTCGAGCCCGCGAACAACAGGGTCAGACTGTACCTGAAGCAATTGCTCAAATTCGGAAATGACGTGAGCAGGTGCACCTTCTTGCTCACATCTCCGGACGTTAGCGGAGGCTTTAATGATGTCACCAAGCTTATACGTCAAGTCATCCTCACTCCGCATGGCACCTCCGTCTACTGCAATACTGGGACGAACGGGGGGTGGAGGGACAGGCATGACAGTCAAGATCATCCATTCTGGGCGAGCATATTCCTCCGACAGACCAAGGAGATGAAGGTCAGAATCCGACATCTTTTTGAACACAGTGTAGACCTCAGATGGAGTGATCAATCGCTTGTCAGGTTGCAACGATTTCATCTCCTGAGCAGTCGAGTGGGATAAGTGTACACTCTACAAAAAATGGACGGGGATCAAAACAAACCTCATCATCATCCTTTGACTTCTTGTATTGGAGGAAGAGCTTCAGACCTTCCTTTCTAATCTGCGGCTGGACGTGACCACAGCCGCCGTGACCTTTCTTGACTTCATCGCCGTTTTCAGCACCTTCCTCCTTAGGCTCATCTGGATCGCAAACTGTCTTGCCCTTGCAATGGGACCACACCATGGCCATGCGGGCCTTCGGGTCGCGGATATGGCGAATCTTGTCCGCGAAATTGGGATCCAACTTACATGTTATCAATCAAAATCGACAAAGGTGACGAGGAGTTCATGGCACAAGCAAGGTCGAGGAGGGATTCAACAAGAGATATGCAATCGATGAAATGGTCAGCATGTGTCTACAAAAGAAACCCCAACAAAGAACACAGACGAACACAAAGATGGGGCAAACGACATCACGAGTCTAAGTGCTAGGCCTCTCAACACATGCTACTGCTGCGTCACAGTAGAGCAAGGCTGGGCCGATCCATCACCGCAAAAACGTGGCGTTTCATGGCACACGTTTTGCATGTCTTTTTTCGCACTGCTCGTTCAGCCCCCCATTTCACCACGCATCCTCGTGTCCAACCATACCACGCGTGGATGCAATGGGGTCAACGCGGCGATCAAGCGACCGAAAACGCGCGCTATGCGACCCCCCACCGCGGGCAGGAAGAACGCCCTCGATTGTCAAGGGAACTAACGTGGAGCGGGTTTGGGGTTCTCCATGGGATGTGGAGAGAGCCCCCAGAAAATTGGGTGGTGGGGGTGCGAAACGAGTAGGGAAGAGGAGACGCAACTCACGATATCTGCTTTCAGCTTCCCGCAATTTACGCAAATACTCTCGAGGATCTTTTTTACTTTCACGATGAAACCTGGTGATCAAAGAAAGTATTGGTGGACGCTTCGGGTCAGTGTGCATGGAATAACGCACCTGGATGGAAAACTGGCCGCGCTAACTCAATATGGCCGAAATGGCCTGGACACTCTGACATCCCTTCACCACAAGTCTGACACTTGAAATTTCGGTCGATAGTGCCCATACGAGGATCCATAAGCCCACCCATCTTGGGCCTGTGTGTAGTCTCGTCCATGACTTCTGGATGTTCGATTTTTGCGACTGAAACAGCTTTCTAAAGAGTTGAAAGAGACTGAGTCAAGCCACGTTATATCACAGAAAGTAAGGCGACGCACAATCTCTTCCGGCGAAAGTATACCAAACTGCACCTCCTTCACCTTGCGGATGGGAGCCGCTGAGAAAGCGAAACTATGTCCGAGCATGATTGCAAAGAATTGGGCAACGGAGTTGGAAAGAGGCGGGCCAAAGAGGGTTCGGAAAGAGATGTATCGGGGAGAAAATGGCGTAAAAAGGGTCCAAACTAGGTATTACCGCAGTAAAGCGTAAGATATATAGCGTTCCGGGGTGTTTTGAGGGGTTTTGAGGGAGATTTTGCGATGGTTGGAAAAATTGGCGACACGAGCCAGAAGACCAATGCGAGGACCCAGAAAGTTGGAAAAAGTTGCGCCTGAGGTGATCAAAGCGGATATACGTCTACCGGACCTGTTTTGGCGGACAAAGAGCGCGAGCGCGACGCTTGATGGACGACGGCCGAGCTGGTTATGGTGGTTGGGGGTCAACCAACGATACCGCGTCTTTTCTGACTCCGCTACAATTTGTCGGATCCGTTGTCAACGCACTGCCACCTTTGTTTTTCTTCCTCCCCTTGTACATATCTTCTGGAATCCTCACTCACAAAACCTCTCTCGTGCACTGCTGCTACTCCAGACATCGACTTATCTTAGCCAGCGTCAGCGTCAGCAACGTCCTTGGAATTTTCACTGGCTTGATCAGCAACATGTTGGTCACCTGACCACAGACTCTGGAAAAACACATTTCTGATTGATGTAGACACTGGTTATCATGATACAGTGTCCACTGTTCTATCGTGTCGATGGGAAGAATCAGCCACAACAAATTCAATTGACCTCGGATCTTGAACTTTATTATTGAATAATAAAGCGGATGGTAGTTACTGCTTGGTTTCGGATCTCCCAACACTGTTGGTCAAATTGTGAGACATGGAGGTCACTGGACGGATACAAAAAGTCAGCAGAAATGTGTTTAGTGGCAGGACTCTCAGAGAATAATTGATTCACAACTCCGTTGAATACGGTATCATTTATCCTTACAATCAAAGAAAGATTTTTGTACGTATACTTCTAATAAAAACTTACCCAGATTCAGATCCCACCACCAAAATATGATCATTTAGCAAAAGGATCGACGCCGCCCATCCCATGCATCAGCTCCTCAACCATTTCCGCGAATGACTCTGGTGCATTGCCGGCGTACATTGCGTGCTTGTTTCGCATCGTCTCCGCCATCACTTCGCGTGAGCGCCCAAACATCTCCTCTTCATACTTCCTCACCGCCCTGTCCAGCACCTCCACACGTCCCTCCTCATCAACTTCAGCTGCCTCCCTCACCCGCATAGCCAATTCCAGAGAGTCCTTCATCGCGGCATTCACCCCTTCTCCTGCAAAAGGCGTCATCACATGCGCAGCATCACCTATGACGGTCCATCCTGGCTTGTGGGCGAAGATATGCCCATCCGGCAAGACATACTCGTACAACGGCCATGCCCGAATGGTATTGGGATCCGCAGCAGTGATCCACTCCAAAAACTCCGCAGACCACCCAACATTCTCATAGCGTTTCTTTAGTTCCTGTTGCACGAGTGCAAGGTCGCCTCCACATCGGTCAATGAGCTCTTGGGGGTCGTTGGGGCCCTCCGACCGATAGAAGGCATAAATCATAATGTCACCTCTGCCTAGACGCTGGCCAGCGAGAGCGAGCCCAGATCCGATAGTGAAGTAAAGCCCATTTGCGACCCTCTTGGAAATTTTAGGATGCATCGAATCGGGATTGATGATGTGCAACTCGAATCCAGCAATCCCTGAGAATACCGGACTCGAATCTGTGATATGAGCACGGACTTTGGACCATGCCCCCTCTGCGCCTACGACAAGATTGTACTTGCCCACTGTGGGTTCCTGGACACCCGAAGTGCCAACTATGAGTGTACCGTCCGTTGTGATGGAACTGACGTGCGCATCCCAACGAATAGTACCCTCGGGCAACTTCTCAAGTAGCAAGTCCCTAAGATCCTCACGGTCAATCTCAGGACGTAAATTACCGGTTTCGGTGGCATCTGAGTGGCGGAAGGCTAACTCGCCATGACGATTTGCAATGCTGAGAACGCTGGAACTAGGATCGACACGCGCATGGGCGTTGAAACCGTTGCGGAGACCTGCAGCGTCAAGGGCTGCAAGACCAGTCTTGGGATGCAAATCGAGTGTTCCGCCCCTTGTGGTGCGGGCGGTAGGGGAAACGTCGCGCTCGAAGACAGTGACGTTAATTGTCTTAGGGGAGTTGCGCAGGATGTTGGCGAGTGTGAGCCCAGAAGGGCCGCCACCGATAATGGCGATATTGAGAGGAGCCATTGAAGTAGGACTGAAAAGTGTTGAAAAGAGTCAACCCGTATTTATCACGAATCGGCTGTGCATGTGAGATTTGGCCGAGAAGACACGTACTCCAGTCTCCTAACTGATACGGTACCGCGCTGTGTTCGATTTTCAGAAGGTCAGATGCTGCGACGTGTATCAATTCTAGTCTTTCAGCAGTATCACGGTCCACCTTAAGCTTCGATCCCGGAAGGTTTATTTAAATGCTGGAATGCGTCCTCATAGTCAGCCTGCCTTAGGCCTCATCTCTAGATAAAAAGGGGTCGATAGGAGGAGTCACCCTATCTATGGCGAGTCAGCGTGAGAGCTAGCAGGCTAACTGGATATGTAGTCTGTGACTCACCCTGATGTCAATGAGAAGAAGCTTTGCGCACATGCCAAGAAATGCATTTGGAGAAACAAGGATTTCATAAACAAATTGAAGTAAACATGATCTTCTCCCCATGAACCACCAATAAATTCCCAGTCCTTATGTCGGCAGATCCACTCCCAACAACCCTCTACGAAAGCCTTCTTTCTAAACTGGTGACGGTTCTTGAGCTCACGCAGAAATCAGAGGGAATTGTCACGCCCCAGGCTAAACAGACGTTGTTGCAAGCGGTATGAGGTCCAAAGTAGCTCAAGAAATTGCCAGAACTTATTGATATCCAGACCAATGATTTCAAAAATACTATAAACCAGGCCAAGGAACTTGCCGCCGGATTACCAGGCGGAGAAATGCAGGTAGAGGACCAGGATGAAGTTATCACAATGTTAGAGGAGTTGAGGGATCGTAAACGGTGCGCGAAACCAGTACCTCGTATTATTTTGATCGAAATATCTGAATGAGGGGATAGTGAGCAGCTTGCTCAATTTTCCTCTCAAGTACTCGTGTCAGGAGGGGAGATCACAGGCCAGGAGGCAAAGATGGAAGTCGATTCCATGGCGTCAACCCCATTCCATGATTAGAGAAAGACTACGATCTTTATCGCAGTACTGTTTCTATGTTAGGGCGAAGACGACTATCTGTCACGCCTTGCAATGGTCCTTGTTTTTATTCCTGACTCCTCGACAGCCGTTGACCACATGGCCACGCCAAGTCTACGTGATGTTGGGGTGGATACGTGTCAGGCGTACGTGTAAATGTTGGTTTTACGGAAATTACTGCTTGATTGGGAATACTTGAGGAGAGCAGATATGTATAGTGAGTCCGTACTGTTTTATCTCGTCCTCACAATGCATACTGATCGCAACTTTCTCAGATCATCCATAAGCACTGATGCCATTCTAGACACGTCTCGGACTAATTCGTCATATCGTTCCCCCGTCGAATGTACTAATAAATCCTTGCGAATCAAACATTACATCTATCCAGAGAACAGTTGTAATTGTACCACGGTCGATCAGGAAAGCAAATGACATTTCGGCGACTTCCAACAAGTTCCTCGGCATGATATCTCTCTCGTACTTGTCACTTGCTGATGCCCTCGACGATCAACGTCCAATGTCGTGTGCAAAGTAGACTCCCTACTTCGGCGTCGGTGTAGCCCAAATTGCTTAGCGAGTTGTCCAGTCATTTTTGACACTGCCAATCCGAGACTTCTTCCCTTGGAGTTATTGTCGCGTTTCTGTCGTTTCTGTTCATTCCCGATATACCTTTTCACATATTCGAACTTTTGCCCCAGTTTAGTGAGTATCAATTATGGATGGTTCCTCGCTCTTTGTTCACTTCGTGTCGATGTTATCAGGCTTTTCGTCATTGTCGGTGCTTCCGTTTCTTCCGTGATACTCATGAATAGATATCAAACGGAACGGCATGTTTCACACTATCCAGTTGACGTTCAACGTGATTAAAGATAGAATGTCAAAATCATTGATATCTATCAGTAAAGTCAAGCAAGTAGCAACAATACGTACAGTTCGACATACAGGCCACCAGGAAGGAATCTTATCCAACAAATGATGATATCGATACTTGGATGATCAACGTTCAACATTCAACCCTCGATACATACGAGACAGGGTGAAACCTGTAATTTTGACGTCGCTCTTACCAAACTATGCCAGTATCTCATCCAACAACTAATAAATCACATAATCTTGCGAGGACAATTTTCGGAGAAAGCGAGGTTTTCTTGATAATCTTACCGTATCACCAGGTATGCTGTCTCTTGGGGATTTTGCTCCTGGTTTCTTCTAATATTAATTGGTGCCATCAAGAACCTCTATACTTTATCATGACATGCCTACCACCGATCGCAGCAGAACAAACCTTGTTTCCTAGTTTCGACTTTTCTGTCAAACGAAGTGACGAACACCTTTTGTTGAATCATCAGATGTGGCCTTATGGCCGGGTTTTTATGACCAATGTCCGCCATTTCTTTTGTTCCTGTGACTGCCATTCTGGTTTTGCTTCACCTTTAAATTACGCCTTTTAGTTCCTTCCTTCGGTCCTCTTGACCTTGTTCATACAACTCCATGGACACAGCGCTGCCACCGATCCCGCCTAACATTTTCCAACTGTAAGTTCAACACAGTACGATTAACTTTTTCCACTGCTCACATCAGCTGGTTTAGGACCACGCCTCTGGTATTCTCTTACGCCCCAGGCTACCTTCAACAACTAACGAAATACCAGCTTTTGGGATCCTTTATCAACTTTACGCTGTATGGCGTCTTGCTTCTTCAAGTGTGTGAGTAGATTAATATTCTGTTTAGGCAATAACCATGCTAAATCACAAGTGACCATTCCAGATATATATATCATATCGTTCCCGAACGACGATAAGAAATTTCAGGGACTAGGTAAACATGCTTTGCGTACTTTACTGCCCCAGGTCTAAAATATAATAATTTTCGAGTTGGTACTCTTTTCATTCTAGAGACCGCACAAGTAGGACTTTGTGCAGCCGATATCTATTATTGGTTTGCTTCGGGGTACGGTAATATGAAACATCTTGGAGGCACTCACTTTTCGCCTTTCGACACACCTATGCTCGGATCGGTAGTTGCGCTCATTGTCCAACTGTTTTTCTGCCACCGTATCACCATTCTGAAGCAGGGATACGCGTGGAGAGGACTCGTGGTTCTAATCGTCCTAGTGAGTGCCTTTAAGCCATTGAAATCAGCTGTTCGTAAACGAGAGCAGATTTCCCTTACTCAAGCTGTGGGTGGTGTCATGGGCGGTGTCCAGGTTTGTGCCTCTACCCATAACATTTCGCGACCTAACATGCTGCCAAGGCCCATCTTTCAAAGGGATTTGCTGGAGCGCACGAACATATCGAGGGCTTATATGTACGCATTGGACTTCTGTGACTTCCAGATTTTGAGGGATATGTTATAGATGTGGTTAGTCGGGGGCGCGTCAGCAGACTTACTGATTGCAGCTACACTTGCCATCATTGTGAGTCATAGTTTGATGCGACGATGAGTTGAATAGATCCTCGACAACAGCTCCTGAATGCAGCCAAGAATAACGAGAGCCAGAAATGGACGAGAAGCGTGCTAGAGCGCCTTGTACGAATGACAATGGAAACCAACTTTCTAACGGGTGCGCTTGGCAAAGTATGCTCCGATGAACCCTTACTGATATCTATTATGTATGTAGCTGGGATGGCTTTCCTTTCAATTATCTTATTCATTGTTTTGCCGGTAAGGAAGGCCTTTCATATAAATCTTGAGTTACAGTATACTAAAGCTTGTAAAGAATAACACTTACTTCGTTTGCCCGTAAGTCCATACGTCAAACAACAACTCGGTCACATTAGGAACTCATCCCCGTTTGCAGAACGATGTTTATAGCAAAACTGTGAGTCAATCTATTGAAGGCAGGATCCACTCGGTGACTTATCTCTGCCAGCTATTCAAATTCCCTTTTAGCTACTCTAAACAACCGGCTCATCCTCAGCCGTGACCTTCACAAAGGGAACAACTCGTCTTCTTTTCAAGAAAGGTTCGCTTCGTCCTTGAAGCACCGTGCCCATGGCTCTAGCGTATCCACGCGTGTTTTCCGCCCACACCCGAATTCGTACTGTCATACGTGCGAATCTTCACAAATCTCATATAGCTCTACGCCCTCGCTTCCCTCGCAATACTATCCGCAGGCTTGGGTATAACCCTACCTGTTTTTCAAATGTGTTTACAGGGACAGTTTAACTCTTCGAGATCACATTCCATGAATGAACTTATAAACGCCGGAATGATATTTATTTTGATTCAACGCTCTTCTGATCCTATTATCCCTATGTAAGTATTTGAAATTCAATCCATTATACGACTACAAAGTGTAAATCACTATGGGCGTTTGAGTTGCTATTAAGTAGTCCAAAATAAAAGAAGAGTCAAGAGGCAGTGCATTGTTTTCCTTGTCCCCGTGGTCCGGACTCCGCCAATCAATGATGGCGACAACAACGGGTCCCAGCATTTTGTATCTTCACTCTCCGATTTCTGACTACCACTTTCCGTGAGGCCTTACGGCCTACCCTCTGTCTTCACTGTGCCATATCATCTTTCTATCTCCTGGACACATTTTTTTCCCTATTCTATAAAACATCGGTACAATGACTAAACCTATGTGTGTCTCTGGCAACAAAGATGTCATCGACCAGTCATCGTTCTGGGACTCGAATGGAATGAATTGGGACGCACATAGGATAGGATGGGCAATTGCGGGCGGTTGTACTGTTGTGGTACGGTCAAATCTCCCTGGATTGCTTGGCGGGATCATTGACGCGACAACTGTAGACTCTCATTATATCCATTATCTCTATCGGACGACATTGTAGGTATGTACACTTCGCAGAAGGGTTAACATACTTTTTCATTCCGGTGCAGGAGTTACACCAACCCACGAGAACAGCGACAGATGCGAGTCTCTTTTTCGAACTCCTTTGGTGTGATACTCAATCAGAAATCTCAGTATCCGTATCTTGTACATGCCCCCAGTCTATGCCATCATTTCTTTTTTCTCCTATCGTTTTTTTCGAAGTTATACCTATTACTCATTCATCGAAGTCGGTCAGTTGTTTTTACCTGAACCCCGGCAACATACTAACAATTCTTGCAGCATACGAGGTTCTATCTTACCATTGTGGCAAAATTCGTATCACTGATGTTTATGGAGAAAGGCCGTCACTCTCAGTGCATTCTTGTTTGTATTCCCAGCTTCCTGCTGCGAGAGTGTACTGATATATGATCTATCCAGGCTGCTACTCATCGAGTATGTTGCAGCTACGGCATCAGAACGTAGAGCTGAGAACGCCATTGCTCGAAAGGACAAGCAGCCATTACCTTTTCCTGTGTGTTCATTATTACATGGTGTTCTGCTTAATCTGATTTCTCTACTATCCTCAGCTTTGTTTCTGGAGATATCGTCCGACGAAGGCATGCTCTCCCTCTGCACCCACAATTAACATTCTGACGATCTGACTTCAGCCATACTTCATGTTTACCGTCAAGGTTATATCAGATTTTCTCGTTGATCTTTAGTCTGTTGACATCGATTCCTGACCAAGTGGGCTGTTCTCCAATACGTGATATTCCGACCCCGTGAGCGTAACCCCCAACTAGCACAGAGTCTTTAACGACTAACTGATTGCGATATCTATCAGTTATATCGATTATTGGCATCATCTGCGAAAAGTATGATGTCCTGTGTGAATCAGCTGGGTTCAGCGTTCATTACGCCAATGTATACCTTGAGGCTGTTGACTTCATCAGCATAACGTGAGTGTACACTTGTCAACGTGCTAAGGAATACGCCATTGAGGAGAGGAAATAGCTTTGCCCTATATGGCCTCCTTCTCTTTTATGGCTTGATGTCGGAAGAGTTGAAAGGTCGCCGGCCACTCGCCAAATTCATGTGCATCAAACTCATCGTCATGTTCACTTTTTACCAATCCTTTGTCGTAAGATCCTACCCTTCTTTGACTTTGAACGCCTCAATCAATTGTTTCTAGTTCAATGCTTTGGAAGGCAGAGTAATCAAGGGTTAGTATTGTTTATGTATGGCTATGTATGTCGCGTTTATGAATTCTAACATGTTTTGCGGTCCACAGAATCAACTTATTGGACATCAACTAATATAGCCGACGGGCTAAATGCCCTTACGATTTGTATCGAGGTATATTCCGTGTCTCTCTTTGGTACGACCATCTGACAAAGATGAAGATGATTATCTTTTCAGGGCTGATGATGTGGGCATACACACCTGCAGAGTACATGCGGAAATCGGGTATGCCTCCAACTAGTATCTGGCGGCCATTATGGGACTCGTACGTCTTCACCTCCTCATCAGGCTACAACTAATAATTCACGATTCTTGTCCAGTATAAACTATAGTAAGTGATTCGCAGATCATCAAGCTTTCGTTTCTGAAGTCTCTTTTAGGCGACTTTGCTCGTGAAATTTGGAGCTCTCTCCACTTTTTCTTTACTGGAAATACTCTATCCTCGGATTCTCGTGGAAAGATGAATTTCAGAAAAGCATTCAGCCTTGACAGCTACTCTCACACTCCTGGCGAGCTTGTAGCTCGTAATCCTGCTGCTATGCCGAGCTACGATGAGCACATTCATCTAGCCGCATATGAAAGCCACGTTTCTCACGAGACGCCCAGGCCCAGTATGCAGAAGAGATACACTGATGATGGCCTAGGCAGGTCGACATGACTGATATACCCTCTTTCTTACTCGTTCGGACTCAGTTTTCCCCATCTATCGTTGCTATCTACATTTCTTTGTATCCTATTTTCCTGCTTGGATTATCTAGTGTAATATCAACAGTGATTCGTGGATAAATTCTGTACATGAGGCGCCTCTGGTTGATGAAATTTCGCAGAAAAGCTAGTGACCGAGCAAGTCAGAAGAACAATATGTAGGAACATGCGAAGAGCAAGTGCTAGTGAAAGCTTACTTATTATGATTACAGAGAGCTCACGTATGAAAAATGGAACAATTGCTATGGCAATTGAGCAATCGTTTGAGGATGTGATCCTGGAGTGACCGGAGGGCTATGCTCATAAGTATGTACAAACAGCTTCACCGCCACAACACAGCACTCACCCTCCTCGGGTAAACTGCATGGCAACCACCAGGGTACATATGTATGTATAAAGTTTTGCACATATATATGACAGTGCATATGTACACACCAACTACACCTTCCTTTACGCTCTCATCTTCAACCGCTACCGCCGATCACTGGAAGTTGGCATGACAGAGTACGATTTCTCTCCCGAAGCATTTCAGGCCCACCTCGATAATATGTATCGCATATCGAGGTGGGTTGACCGCACCGAGGAGCACCGTGCTGAATTTGGCAACGCTGCCGCCCTCACTAAGGACCAACGTGCCATCAGACGGTCGCCTTCTCCAGAACGCGGAAACGGCTTTGGCGGGCGAAGAAGGAAAATCCCTTCACCTCTGCAACTCTACCCCTACGGCACGCCTGATCCCACTCCAATAGGGCCCAGCCAGTTTGGGAGGAGCCCCTACGCGTCTCCAATGTATTCTGTAAATGATCACATCCTAGGCTCCACATATGCCTGCGGCTCATGTCCCCCGAGGCCTGTGCCCACATATTTTCAGGACTACCCCGATTACTCAATGCCTCGCAGCGCAGGAGTCACTATCCAAATGATGATGATGGCACCACCTCTCATGTCACCGGTTCTACCATCTCCCTCACCGAGCGCACCACATCATCCCCATGGACATTCCCGACGCAGTCGAGAGAATTCGTTGAACCCTGTACCACCTATGCCTCTGATGGCCGCGCCACTTTCCGGGGGATACATACAGGCGGGACCAAACGTTGTGATACTCCCACCGGCGCCATCAAGGAATCATAGGTCAAGCAGGCACAGAGGTAGACCACCGGTATCTTATGTGGTGAGGTCACAAGATCATTACATCAATTATTTGAGCTAATGGGTCATTCTTCAGTACGTATAGCAATCTTGCGAATGCACGCTAAATGCCTGTCTTAAAAATTAGAAATCACCTGTTGTCTAGGGCAAGATGGAATGCGGTGACAATGGCAATGCCGCACTGTACTAGTACTATTGTGGCGAACCATGTCCGTGAAGCAACAGGGGGAGGACTAACATGTCGATCCTCTATGTTTGTGCACAGCGCCCTAATTCAGAGGAGATCGAAGAGCTGTTGGATATGTGAAACTTTGACAATTTTAAACCTGCTATTTCCCTCGATGATAATGGTACTATACTCCACTTACCACTTCGTCGAACTTGAATACTTCGGCGTAATTGTAACCTGTGATCATGATGACAAAAATGATCAATCTTTGTTGTCCTACATATGTATGCAATGCAAGAATCATCACACATTGCCAGGAATTATTCGGAGTCACTCACGGAAAGGGGGCAAGTGTTGGGACTAGACCAGACATTGGAGTCCTTACATCTCTGTACTAGATGCACATCTTACTTATGACCAAAATCCGTATGTTTTCGAAGACGGACGACTTCCCAAGGTCAGGTAGGACATTGTGACACCACGGTTCGACGTTCAACGTTCAATTGAACTCGACGCTGTTCATGTTAGTATGTCACCAAAAAGCGCGAACCAGTCCCTCATTGGGATTGAGAACGGAGGTATGCAGATCAAATATATCGGAGCGATTGGGAGTGTTGCAAAGGTTTCAAAGGGATAATGGGTACCGGTCACGGGTCACGGGTCACGGATCAATCGATCACGAGTTATGTGACAATGCGTGTGTGGCATTTCAAATGGTCGACTCGGATTCCATTTCTTCTATCAAGTACTGTACTCATACTTCAAAGTAATATGCATACGACTGCAATCAGTCCTTCGCGACCAACCACCCAGACAACACAGACGTCTCGTCCACACACTTCTGGGAGACGTCCATTGTCTGGTTTATCGCGTCCGACTACTATGACTGCTATGTCGGCGAAGTGTGAAGGTAACTATGTTATTGCGCTTTTAGAAGGACGAGGTGTTGCAAGGGAGGTTGGTATGGCGGCACTTGACAAGGATACGGGAAAGGTCATGCTTGTCCAGGTTCAATCGCCTCACTTTCTGCAATCATTTTATATTCTGATAACTTCGCGAAGCTGGCAGATTGCCAGACTTACGTTAAAACTCTTCATCAAATGCATCTGCATCCACCATGCATTGTGCTTGTTCCAGACACCTTTCTTTCTGTCTCTGATGGTCCGTTGGGATCTTCGGGCAAACGACCATCCGCAACGTCCCTGTTGGTGCAATTTATTCAAGAAGAATTTCCAGGAGTACATCTCGAGGCTGTTGCAAGGAGATACTGGAATGACTCGGGTGGTACAAAACTGTCTTTTTGATTAAGAAAATTCCTCAAAGACTCATCTATCAGGCCTTGAGTTCATCCTACAACTTTGCGTCGAGGACGACGAGCGTGCAGGTACTGTGATAGCAGTTTCAAACAAGTGCATATCCAGACTCTTCCATCGTATAAAATCTATTTGTTTATGTGGAGCTCCCAGATACTACGCATTGTCTGCGACATGTGCGTTGTTCAAACACGCAGAGGCCAAGATGAACACAAGATTCGCCGCCGGATCCTTGCTCATCCGTTACGTTCCAGTGGAGGGGACGATGATGATTGATCCCGATACTGCTAGAAATTTAGAGCTTGTAGAAAACATGACATACAAGAAATCAGCACACAGTCTTTTTGGGTGGGTCGAAAACTTCAATTCCTTCGGTGTCTGCCAGACTCTGACTCAGTGTCATAGAGTTGTAAATCATACGTACACTGCAATGGCATCGCGTCTTCTAAGAGTCAACCTACTCTCGCCCATCACAGGTATATTACGCAGTCACTCGTTTGAGGTGGCGTCGTTAATGATTCCTTGGCAGTTCAAACTTCAATTGACGCACGTCTTGATACCGTGGAAGGTAGGTCTGCCTCCATGTGATGAGAATCGAGTTGACGTATTCTTCAGAGTTTATCAGGACGGAGGACAGGTACACCGAGGTCAGAGATGCCCTCAAGGCCTTCAATAAGATGGATTTTGATAAGTTGATAGTCTCTGTATGATTGTTCTCTCGCTATCTATGGTTAATCCTCTAAAACAGCGATCAGCTCGCATCCCAAGAAGTTCGGGTGGCAAACACCGCAAAAGTTGCATCATCCAGAGTTCTACAGATGCTTAATCTTCGAAACATCGTAAAGAACCTGCCACTTCTGCAGAAGGCGCTTGCAGGAAGTCAGTCACAATTGCTCAGAATCATTCACGACGTAAGGGCTTTTTCTTTCAGGCTATGCTTCACATGTAATGAATCGCCTTTTTTGCAGTTGATCACCGATGAACGCCTTGCGAAGATAGAAAGCCTCGTCACTGCCAACCTGAACGAAGACGGAGCTCCTGCTAAGGTGACTTTCATTTTCAACGGAAGCGGTCTCGTTCTGACAATGCACTGTTACAGGGAGGTATCGGCGCTGTCAATTCTCGTGTATATGCGGTCAAGGTCATCACTAAGCATTAATCGAGGAGAAGAATCTCACTTTCTCTCCTTACCGTAGGCTCATCGTAATCGTCTTTTGGATGTCGCGAGAGAAACCTACAAAGAGAACGTCGGAGACATTTTCCAACTCAATCGAACGTTGTCGGAGGAGCATGAGCTACCCTTGACTTTGGTGTACCAGGAGACGGGGTTCGTGTTTACCTTGAAGAAGACGGATCTGGAGGGAGAGCTCCCCGCGGGATTTGTCAATGTCTCCGTCAAGAAGGGAAAATGGGTCTTCACAAGCATGGATCTAGTAAGCTTCTTGTGTCCAGCTGGACATGGGTGGTGATAGCTGACTTTTGTGCAGCAAAAGATGAATGCAAGGATGAAGGACGCCTTGGACGAGACATTGATGTTAAGTGACAAGTGAGTTGCTTTTTTGGCTGCGGCTCTTACGATAGTTTGATGCGGCCGATGTAGAATAGTGCAGGATCTTGTAGTTGAGATTCTTGGCGACGTTGGTGCATTGTACAAAGCATCTGAAGCGGTCGGCTCTTCTCCTAGAATACGTAGAGTTTGTCTTTGTCTGACTTTTTTTTTTTACCAAAGGTCGCCCTGGTGGATATGCTGTGGTCTTTCGCTCATGCGTCAATCAGTATGTGTCATCCACTTACAACGCATTCTTTTTGAGTCTCATATATATTGAAGTGCATAATTATGGTTGACGATACCGAACTTCTCTCAACATCTGATTGACTAACGAGCTGCTCAGTTCGTCCAGAGTTTACTGGAACTCTAGCTATTAAATCTGGGCGTCATCCTATCTTGGAGATCGTACAATCTGCGGGGACACTCGTACCCAACGATGTTTATTGTGATGATTCTTCTTCCTTCCAAATAATACAGGGGCCAAAGTGAGTTTCAAAAAGCAAAGTCGGTGCCCTTAGTTAATCAACAGTTTCCAGCATGTCAGGTCAGCCTCGCGCGTCACCTTTATTTTACCTCTCAATATGAAGTACTGGCAGGCAAAAGCACATATTTGAGGCAGATTGGTTTGCTTACTGTGATGGCGATGACTGGCTGCTTTGTCCCCGCTGAATACGCAAGTTTCAGGTGTGTATCCAGCGCGCATTCCGAATACTTGCTGAACCGAGTCAATCATGAGGATTCATGATGCACTCTTGACACGACTATCTAACGACGACGATTTGGAGAAGAGTCTAAGTACGTTCGCAAGCGAGATGGCATCATCTGCAATGATTATAGGTCTCTCGTCTTTCCTCTGCCAGACAATTGTGGAGGATTGATTGTTGTCTAATTTAGGCCTTGCCACGCCCAACTCCCTGGTGCTCGTTGATGAATTGGGTCGTGGAACGTCACCCAGAGATGGCCTAGGCATCTCGCATGCTATCGCTGAGGAGCTCATCGCGCTCAAGGTACCCTGAGTTCGCCTGCAACTCATGAGTTATAATCAACCTTTCTGCAGCCATTTGTTTTCTTTGCGACGTGATTCTCCAAAATTATTCTGACATCCCTCGATATCTGACTCGGATCATTGGGCTCATTTTTTCAAGGCATTTTAAAGAACTGACTTTGACATTGTCACGCCAGCCCACTATGATCAAGTACGTCTTCATTTGTCGCTACGCGTCGTGGCGTGGCTCAAATGATAGTGCACCAGTCTACATTTGACTGTTCATGTGAAGCATATCGTTCTAAGTTCATTGATGACGAATTCATGATATGGGAAATGACCAGCGGTCTCGGCCATCGGCGTCAAATTTTGGAATGACCTTTCAATACAAGTGTGTCCCTATTCTGAAAGCTTACTCTATTATGACTTTGCATGAACAGGATCG
>JABAJX010019826.1:0-48350 GCA_018221735.1 Termitomyces sp. K1Aa
CGCACTATGTCACAAGCTGGAAACCACCAAAAGCGGACGTGTTGTGCGGAATGGACAAGTTCGTCAAAACGGGCGATGAAGTCATCGAAGCACATAGATTCCTGTGTTTCTTTCAACCGGAATGCAGGCTCAACCTCTAGCTGTATACTGAGAATTAGGCCGGTAGCTCCAAGTCCGCATATGGTTGCAATAAACAGATCAGGCTGTTCGTTCCGAGAACAAAACGTCCGAGTTCCATCGGCCAAAAGAAGCGTTAAACCCATAACATGGGTGGATATTACGCCATACTCAATACCCGAGCCGTGTGTGGCGGTTGTGGTGATTCCGGCGAGAGTTTGGTCCGAGATAGAACCAACATTTATCATGGCAAGACCATACGTGCTTAGTTGATCGTGAAGGTCATGTAAGGTAATACCTCCTTGTGCGACGACGTAACGCTTTTCTACGTTGACCTACAAGCAAAACACGTCAGCAAGAAGAATTCACCGAGAGAGTCTGATCCGTACCTCGAGCAGACGATTCAATTTTGTTGTCCGGAGCATGTATTCCTTCGTGCATGCGAGGTCACTTGGACTGTGACCGACACCGGCAGCCTTTACAGACTTTCCCTCACGACGCGCAAGCTCAAGGATGAGTTCGCATTGAAACTCATTTTCCGGTTCAAACACAGCGAGAGGGGTACAGTAAAAGCTCTGGCCCCAGTTGTTAAAACTCGCTGTGGATGATGTTATGGGCTGCAGGAGCTGGTAGAGGTTCTGCAAGGGAATGTCGCTAGGGGTTGCAGTTAGTTGGGAGGACATGGCCAACTGTGATAGATATTCAACACACTTTTTCGCGCTTTATAAGTTGGAGGCTTCAGAGATTGAGGGACCCGATCGATCGCAGATTCGTTGGAAACCCGGCAAGCTCCGGATCCTAATCGTGCATCGCGGGAAGCCGTAAAGGTACCAAGGGTGATGCCGAGGGGCTCTCCTCACAATGGTATTAATTTATGTACTTACCATGGCCAAGGAATACCATATCGCCCAACTTAATCCATCCTGCACTATAATGTCATTTCATATCCCTCCAGAGGATGGCCCGAAGTCCCTGGAGGAGGATCGTCTTTCTTTCTATAAGTATAGCAACAAGCCAAGCGGGGGCATTTCTCATAATAAATGATGTGATTTGCTTGACAAAGTTTGCAGAGCGCGCGCGCTGGAAAAAAGCGTGATGGCTAGAGCCATGCGAGTAGCGACGCTGACGGAACATTTTGAGACTAAACATATGGAACTCCGGGGCACTCCGAACGGATAAAATGAATGGTATAAACGAGCATGTAAAACCTGGTAAATCAAAAAAGCACAATAATCACTAACTTAGATAGTCAAAAGTTACCCTACCCCGGTTGTCAGTAAAGTTCAGGATCGGATAACGAAAGATAGACTACCTTCCCCATTCCTGATTGTTGTACAACAAAATACCACGGACTTCGGCACTATCCAGCTCCAACCCAAGCTCAAATTCTGATAAAGTTAGCTCAATTTTTGCAAACAAGATAATCCACCCCACCAGTATAGAACCCGCCGCCGGACTGAGGCATCACCGCGTTCTGCTGGAATGTGGGAAGAGATGAGAGATTAACAGTCCATTTACATAGTTCGGTTGTTTCCCCTTCGTCAGTATATCGCATGATCTTGTCCGTGTCGCTCGTGTAAAGCGTAGCGACGAATGTTGAATCTGATGGGAGACAATATGAAAAAAGATAACTATGCAACTGACTCCATTGAGATAATTATACCTTGGTTACTCTGTGAGTACTTGCTATCAATATTGAAGGTTGTCATAGTCAACGTTCTGGTAGATGCGAAGTCATGCCAAGGATGATACATACCAGAATTTAGTGGTCAGCCGTTGTCTTAAGGGTCGTTAGAAAGCCAAGTGCAGAGCCAAGAATGTCAAGCTTACCCTTTCCGAAGAATGGCTCCTTTAGAAACGAGGTACTGCAGCCTGCAAAGGTGCGAAGGGTTGACAACTCCAGCAAGACGGTCATAGTCAGATGGCGTACCTATTTTCGCAGATGGGATGACCTGCATCGTTAGGCTTGATGTACGCGGGTCGCTTCAACCAATCTTCCTGTTCTGCTGGGAGCTTAACCTAGTGGCTGGGTAAGTCCCAGAAACGAAAATCTCAAGATGTGACAACCTTCATGATGTACGACCTCGGCGCAATGACACTGACAACCAAAGGTCGACGAGCTAAGCCATACCGCGCGGCACCACGGAGAGTCGCGGTATCAGCATCGGCTGGCCTCGCTATCACTCGAATTCTAGATGAAAAACGTTCCTGTATCGGGCTTGTGAGAAGATCATATACAATTATAACTTGCAACCCTACTTCTATTCTTTGCTTCAGGTATTCACTACCAGCAAACCCTCCCACAAGGAGAATAGCATCAATTCGTTGATCGACTTTCTGTATCTGTTCCTCGATGAGTTGTAGCACCTGTTCACGTTTTCTCAGAAGCCAATCACGAAAAAAGAGAAAAATCAGAACCTCTCCAACAACAGGATCAAAGACTTCTCGGCGCAGTAAGCTGCCGGGTATTGACAACTGTCCATGTATCAAACCAACGGACGAATCGTGGGGATCTTCCACGTTAAAGCATGTGAAGTGGAACATGTTGTCTAACAAAGTGGGAATCAACAAGCGAATTTATTCGCTTTGACATACGTACGATCATCACTGACACCGGCGTAGGATAGCTTCTCTGTCTCGCTGAATGAGTGCACTGCAAAAGTGTTAGAAATATTTGTGACAGGGAGCTGATAGGGGATGAAACCCACTGAAATATGCTAAAGAAGCTGGGTCGAGATGAGCTGGATGTTCTCCTAAAAGGGCCTAACCAAAATATCTCGTTTATAAGAGATTCCGTATGATGTATCACCGACTTCACCTTGACAAGTTCCCTGAAACGCAGATCAAGGAACAAACTCCCGCAATTCGCCCCCGACCGCGCACACATCTCAGCAATCTCGAGGTTAGCCATCTGACCAATTATCTGTAACCACGGAAAGCGAGGTGAATTAGCAAACCCACACTTCGAGGTGAGATGTGACGTCAATTGGAGAAGCACCAACTTTGTAAACAGCCTACAAATCCCGATTAAGTATGGGACATCGGACGAAGATAAAAATAAAGCCTACCAAATCCACAGTACCGCCTCCCGCGTCTACCACGATGAAATTCTGTGATGGCTTGAGATGATACAAGTCCGTTAACTGCGCACAATGGACCGCCGCCGCCTCTGGCTCTGTGATAATACGAAGACGATCTCTCCAATTCGTGTCTCCGGCACGAGCACTATGAACAAGACCGGCTTCTATCGCGGCTTCGCGCATAATTTCACATCCCTTGCCATCCCAAGCAGCTGGGACCGTCAACCAGACATCGGCCGAATCTGTATGTAGTCACCAATCAGCATTGCTCATTATTAACGTGTTAACTCACATACTCAGATCGGCCACAGCGCCTATCTCACGCGTAATCTGGTCCTTAGCATGTTCCCAAAGACAGCTGAGAAAGTCCACGATAAGGTCTATAGCCATCTTACCGGGCTAACATGAAATGTAATTGAGCACATCTCAAACATCTACTAGAAGATGTTAGCACAAACCGGAAGCAATGGAAGACGAGGGTCAATTGCGGATGGGTCACGCAACGCGTGTGGTTCCAAAAACAACTTGAACCATTCACAACGCGTTGTTCCAGGCATCGGACTGGCGTTCTTTGCTTCTAAACCCCAAGCAAGGATTCTTCCATGTTCGTCGTACAATAAACACGTTGGGATCTATGAAATCTATTGATTACCACCGGGGGAGGCCGAAGAACGAGAATACTCACTTTACGGAAGGTCTCAGGGGAACCTGGCCAGTGAAGGATCTGTTGTACTTGGCCGCCTGCAATTCTAGAAGAACCATACGCCTGCAGAAAGGGTCAGAGAGATGAAAGGACATCATGGATATACGCACAACGCCGGAAAACGTTGTCCCTATGCATTGAACAAATAGCAGTCAGAAGTAAGACCGATAAGCAGATCAAATTACCGAAATCAATAGCGATAGACATCTTTCCTTCGTCAGGGGGCGGTGATATCGTTTTCGGTGGCGGTGGAGCAGCGACCATGAATGGCGGTGGACTTGAAGAACTCGTTGAACGATGGTGCGCTGACCCTGGCGGCATTAATTGGTCCATACCGCCACCGAAGCCGTTTGGAGCGTTAAACATCGGACCATTGTACAGTTGGGTATTTACCGGGGTTACTCCTGCGGCAGGATTTCCAAACTGGTCCACCTGCGTCTGCACGGGCTGTCCCCAGGGTGCTGGAGCTCCATTATGCGTATGTACGGGTGACGGGGTGGGTATTGTTGATTGAAAGCCGGGCACCTGCTTCTCTAGGCCTGGATGCGGTGTTGGCTGCTGGGTAATGGTATCAAGATTGAACTGGGTTATCGTCTGAGGGATCGGTTTCTCCACAGGCTCGCCACAACATCCCATGGCTGGCACGTTGAACGTTGACAAAGAAAATGTTCCGAATACGGCTCAACCTCCCATCACTCATCACAGCAGATCAGATTCAAATCACAGCCTTGAGGGAGGCGCTTGTAGGTGGCTGTGTTGAAATTGATTTCCACGCATAAGCGCCCATCTTTGGATCCGTTTTTAATGGGGGCACGACTGGACATTGATACAGACGTACTTTAAAATCGTAACAACCATAGATCGAGCTCGACGTAAATTAGACTGGGACAACATATTTTGTTAGGTGTACGAGGATCGGACCGCTAGTCAAAGAATGGACAAGGGTTCTTAAATCATCTCAATGATTCGGAGAGTTCGGTCAAGAAGATATATAAAAATACCGGTATAAATTGCGTGCTGAAGCATCAGACCGTTAAATGTGAACTTGAAGTAACTTGAAGTCTCCCGGCCGTGTACAAGTTCTACGAATGAAACAGTGGGAGCTTACCAGAATCTGAACGATACAAATCGCGCCATTGACATGGTTTTAAGGATCATCACTTCATCACAAACCTTACAGTAAAATTAATCCAGTCGTAATAACTTCAATGCATACTTATTGCCACTTGAGTGTTGAGAAGCTGATACCCAATTGATCCTAAAAGGCTTTCCCGGAGCTATACAGGCGGCGGTGCAGAAATTCAAACCCGAAAAATCTGACAGATAGCACCGTGAGAGGACCCGCAGTGTAGTCTAGAGGGGTTGAACCGTTGAAGCATGGAGAAGCTCGGAATGAGCCGTCACTCCGAGTCGTATCACAGACACATCTATCCTTTTTCACAAGTCAATAATACTTTTTCGAAGCATGTAGATCAACAGATAGGTCCCCTAGGGGAGAACGACAAAGATAGTTCAGCAACTTCTACTCAGCCGCCTAAAAGAAAAGATAACGAGTGGTTGGCCAATTTCTGCATCTGGTCCATCATCTATGCAGTTGAATTACCTCGGACCATAGTCGCCGCTTCCCAGACCAGAAATAATTTCGTGAGAGCTTCGGGGAGCGTGTCGGGGAAGTAAACACGCTCGCATCAGTCGGTTGCAAATTTCACCACTGTACGTCTGATCAAGCTTTCAAGAACCGCGAGATAGTGATCACCACCCTGAAATGCGTATCAAATACCGTGTGATGAGACAGCAGTACCACGGTTGCTTTTGTAACCTGTGCTGTGAATGTTGCCCCCGTAAGCGACTTATGTGATATGAGAACCGAGATATCAGATCCCACTGCTGCTGCTGCTGGATCCACACGGGTTCGAAGAAATATCCATACTAGTGCAGGAAAAACACACGGTCTCAGTGCGCTAGAAGATAACGATTGCGTGATGAAACTTTGGATATGTACGGCTTGCTAGTGGTTAGCGATATTGTATCGCTTACATAGTATTGCCCAGTCAAAGCAAGTCAAACCTAGACCAGCAAGATTTCGAGCCTTGATTAAGCAGGGTCATGAGTCCTTCTTTTGAGGTAGAATACCTTTATGTGGAGTACATGAAGACTTGATAAGAATGTAATGCTAGGGCCAAAAAAATAACTCTTAACCAAGGAGTGACAATATGCCGAAATCTGGAAAAAGTAAGGAAAAATATCATGCACATAGCGGAGACTCTATGGACCCTTTGTTTCGGAAGCACCCTGTGCTTAGGCTCAACGTTTGGATGATCGATACCGAAGGAAATATCGGAAAGTCAAAAGCGGAGCCACCCAGAGAGGAGACACGGGACTGGCGGAGTTCGAATTTTGAACAGACAAGAAACTTTCACTGAGTTTAACTCATTCCATCCAAACTACCACGTCAACCAGTATCAACGAAGTTTTGGACCTCGTGTTGAAAGAGTCTCCTCATGGCGTCCACCCAAGCTTCCTCAAAATTGGCCAAGCAGATGAGCGGAATTGCGGGGACATGGATCAAAGACCCATTTCGGCCCAATCTCCAATTGAAGACCTTGTGGAAGTCCTTGGCTACCCACCCGAAACTCAACGCGCAGTCGGTACAGGCTGCACGTGCCCTCCAGGACAACGAAATGTATAAGCAGGTGTGCTTCTCCCGCGAACCAAATTACTCTCCAAAGTTCTGGATACATATCTCTCTTCTTAGTATCCCCTTTCCAAGAAAACACTTCTTCCGGCATCATCCCCTACTCACTATGATCGCCTTGTCGAGGCTTTCGAGAAAAGCGAGAAAGGTATCGGAAGACCGTGGTGGAAAGTCTTCTTCGGCATATGGTAGAAGCGCAGTCGAGATCAGTAGGTATTAATGGACTCCATATCTCGCACGAAGACTCACGAAGCTTGCTGAGACTCATTTGAGGCGCTCGGAAAATATCATCCCTTGAATATTACACATGCGATCGATTGGCCCGGATTCTCGAAATCGGATTCAGTTCTAATATCGCAAGATCCCGTAGTCGGGATGCTGTGTGTACATGCGCATTTACATTTTGCAGATAACATGGATTTATTCCTCCCCGATTGGTGTGTGCCCCTGTGCCTTGGCTAGATATAATGGTCGTCGTCATGCCTTGCTAAAAATACACGTGCTCATGTCCACACCGGAGAGTAGGGGAGAATCCCCACTCCACCTCCTATGTATATACAATATATATGTTTGGCCATGACGCCCATCTGACTACATAAATTCAAAGCTAACTGCCTAGACTGACAGGAACAGGATCAATTATTCTTAATCATCGTCCAGGATCTCATCTTGGCCCTCTCGGGCCTTGCATATGGAGGTCAGAAAATGCCACATGATAAAACGATGGATACACACCTTTTCAACGAGCTTTCGCCGTTTTTCGCGTAGCTTTTTCTGAACTTTAAGATATTTGCCCAGTGGAGTGTCCTCAACCTTGTCTCTTAGATCTCTTTCCCATGATTCTACCTCTGCGAGTTGCCCTGGGGCAAAATGCACAGATTTTCGCCGCTGTTCTACCCATTTCGCGCTCTCTTCGATCCTCTCAAGGAGCACCTTGACAATACCCTGGTCTTTTCCGGAGCTAGAACCAAATGGTGCTGACCTGGCCGCTTTCAGAGCTTTCCGAAGGAGAACAACAAGAGGTACGACAATTTCAGGGAAAGAAATACTTCCTTGGACCGTTGGGCTAGCGAGCCATTCCGTCAACAGGTATGCCGACTCCTCCAGGACGCCCTCATAATACACACGTGTCCTGATGTATTGTTGAGGCACTCGGATCTGAACCTCGAGATCAAGAGGGCGCAATGTGGACGATTTGGGCTTCGATGTTGGGGCCAAAATAGACGTGAGGATGGGGACAAGGTACGGTGAAAGTGGGATGTATGTGTCTGTGTGTTTGGTCAAGTGAAGGAGGGAGCGAATAATATGGAGGTGGAATGGATACGACCGGCTGGTGGAGATAAGCCTGAGCGCCAGTTGTAGTGTCAGCGATGAATAGAAAGCGATAGCCACAACCAGAAAGTGCTCACTTGATAGCCCCGAGGCACACTTGGACTAGTGGATAAATCAGTGGCTTGAGATCACTCTCTTTGTCGGCTTCTGTGCGAGAATCACATGCGCGCGCCAGTACGATTGACCAAAAATCGATACAATGGACGTATTGCCAATTGTACACCTGTTTGTACGCCTCCTGTCAAATGTCAATCTCTCGTGAATGTCAAGCGCAATGACAGAAGATAAAGAGACATACTTTCGTTTTGACTTTCATGCTATTCCGTAAATGGATGGCAAGCTGGCGAATATACCCAAACGCATGCTGATATGCTGTTGAATGATCGATGCAAAAAACTTCAGATGCCGAGTTCTTCATTAAGTTGATAGATGGCAGTGAATGGACATTTGTGGATTTGGAGGATCGAATCAAGGTCAAATATGACCCCTTGACACCAGACATACATCTTAACAAGGAGTGGCATTGATTCGATGGAATGCGTACCTTGAGGACATTGTCCATGATTGACTCGTCAGTCCCGGACGCAAGTTTTCTTATGGCAAGGAATGCGGCAATCCGAATGTTATCCTGATCACTCGACCATAGTTCAAGGCATTTCTACAACATAAGACATCAATGATCTCTCGTCCTTTATTAGGTCCACAAATTTACTTGCCTTCAGGTATAATTTAACAGTTTTACGGCTGCTGACGATATACGGGATAAGTTTAGCGCTTTCTGTGACAGCAAGGTGGAGTGTCTCGTTGTCGGTAAGTTGCGAGAGAATGTGAATAATGTTGTGAAAATATGACAAAATCAGCTTTTGGAGTGTTTTGAATTTGTGAGTCTGGGTTGGAGGTTTACTGCACAAAAGAGATGAGTTTTTAGCAACAGAAAGGAAAATTTGATACATACAACTTCCCATTGGGCAAAGTTTTATAGGGCACATGGTGCTCCAGCACAACAGGCGTATATCTCAGAGCGGTTGTTATTAGTTTATTAAAGACTGTATTGTAATTAAATGGAATCGTGACCAAGAGTTCATGCCATTGGACTTACCCGACGAACTGTCAATACTCCACGCAAGTACTTGATCGTCTTCGTTAAGATGCGCAGCTGCTCGAAACGCGATAAGGAGCTTTCGCAATGCTCTCAGGGAGCGTTGCTACCAAGTCAAAATTCGTTGATGAGGGGCATATGAGAGATGAAGCGAAGGAAAGTTTTACCTCGAGTAAAGCCTTTTGCCATCGTCGGATATGTCCTGAGGTCAGGGTTGGTGTCTTTTCGCTCTCCATGTCGACATCATCGACTCCATCCTGTTCGTCGTCGTCGTCGTCCAAATCAATTGCACTCGTGTCATTAGGGTTAAAATTCAGCAACTCCTGATCGTTCTCCTGTAAATATTTGAAGAACTCCGGGTCTTTCTCCGCCAGTTTTGACAGCTCCATAAGATGGTTTTTTCCATCCTCTGAATCGAGCTATTAGAGCACTATGACCTGAAAGGAGAACTCGCCAACCTTCAAGGTCGTCAATTGAAGCAAATGAAGCGTCGTCGTCGTCAAAGTCATCTTCGCTTTCGTTGTCATCACTAGAGTCATCCCCAGCGGCGTCCTACCCAGACTTTCAGTTAGAAATTTAGACATAGGACCAACTAGTGATTCACATCAGCATTGTCGTCGTCGTCGTCGTCAGACTCGGCCATGAAATCGGCATTCAAAAGCTCGTCTACGGACATTCCCTTCTTACTGAACCAATGATCAGCCGTAGGTATTGCTCTGAGGCTCAGCCACACACCTTTTCTTCGCTTTGGCATTGGTAGGGATCTCTACCTCATCCTCCTCACTCTCGATGTCTACTTCCCCCGATCGCACCTTGCCATCCTTCGCTCCGCGTTTTCCTTGCGTTCTCTTGCGGATCTGCTGATGCTTATGACGGGCTTGAATAACCTTTTTGAGTTGTCCGCTAGCTGCAAACTTTTTTGTCTGTTTAGAAGCTTTTTTGCCCATACTCAATGAGGAGTAAGTAACCGCGGTTTATCCCATTCAGTTCAAAAAAATGTGTTACATAAGCTTCATCAATACGAGGTCGAAATGACGTCGCGCGTTGTCTTTCAAACCACACTTGCTAATAGTATTCGAGCGATGTGCTACCGGCTTATTTTGCCAACATATTTACATAGTAAAGAAGTATATATAATAAGGAATTGCAATTGAAGGCCTTACGTATCTACATAAATTTTCACGAGCATGAAATGTTTACAGGCCATCATGATTTGGACCATTGATGTATGTGACTACATTCAGGAGAAAAGGATGTAAGCGATTGACAACCAAACGATGACTGGAAGAAACATCAAAATGTTGAGCCTGAGCCCCACTGACCCATTCCCATGCTAGCATTGGACAAATTCATCGCATTCATGCCCATGCCCGGATTCGCCATCCCACCAACGCCTACGTTCATCATTGCATCACCATCCCATCCACCTTCGACGCCGATCTGACTCTGCTCGTTCCATCCCATCCCAGGGCCACCCATTCCCGCGTTAAAGACACCGCCACCGCTTTCAAAGTTACCTGCACCCATACCCATATGGCCCATCATCGGCATTCCCATGCGCCCTATTCCAGCGTTAACGTTCATCCGACCCATATTCATATTTATGTTCCCCAGCCCGGGAACAGTCATTCCTCCCATCCCACCCATCATAGGATTCCATCCACCCATCATATCACTGACGGCCACCCCTCCGCTTCCGCCCATTCCCATCCCCATCGTATTCATACCCATGCCCATCATTGGCTGTACCATCATTGGATTCTGTCCGAGAATCTGGCTACCAGTAGGCATTTGTCCACCCACGAAGCCCATACGGTTGTTCCCGTTCGTAAATCGAGGGCTGGTGACTAATCCTTGAGAATTTGTATTGTTTGTCTGCCCAGGACGGAAAGGGGATTTTGGACGAAGAGCGTCGATCTCTGTTGTCATCGGAACAACAGCCTTGCCTCCATTCGAACGCTCTTTTATTACTTCTTCCCAACTTTCGCGATCCCATTTGGTCGCAAGACCGCCATCCTCGCCATCTACATGTATTGTGCCCCGTGCATCTCCGCCCGTTGGAAGTCGTTCGTACTGATCATCGGCCATAACAGTGACCCAACCACGACGGAGGGAAGATGGGCGGCCGAAAATTTCAAGCCGACGTAGTCCCAGACAAAAATTTTCAACAAGAGTATACATCTCTGGTGGTTTTCTTGTCGGATCCGTAGGGTCCCCAGGCCAGAATATTACGTCTGTGTCTAATCAGATACATTCATTAAAGTCTGGGTCGTTGATATGTATATAGAATTGTACAGACCAACATTACAATGAACAAACCAGCTATCCGTCGACCGACGAACAGTTCCTCGTATTCCAATGAGGCAATGTTGTTTGGTTCGAGTCAGCAATGATGTAGTCGGGGGATCTGTCTTTCGAAGAATATCAGGCATGAAGACGGAGAGGACAGAGGACAACGAGCGACGTACTCCAGGACCTTTGTTGTTCGCCTTGTTCGTTTTTACCCAGACAACATCCTCGCATCGCCTGTAACCCCATTTTGCAAGGACCTCTCTCCCTCTCTCCAAGCCATCACCAGCGCCACTTCCCACCCATAGAAAAACGAAGCTAGGGTCGCCAGCAAAACTCGGTATGGGAAGATCCTGGAGATGGTCCCACGTAAAAGAAGAGGAGAATGGCGGATCGAGAACAATAACATCGAATTTACATGGCTGCAAGGAGAGAAATTCTGAGTATGGGAGGTAATATGGCGGAAGAGAGGTGCTCGCGACTGACGCCTTCTTCAAGTTTAGAAGACGTTGCTGCTTGGGATACCTGGCATAAGAATCAAAACATAATCATGGACGAACCGCACTCTACTCACTCTTCAAATCGATACTCTGGTTCTGCACCCAAGACCCAATTCTGTGGCCATTCGCCAGCATCCACATACCGTTGAGAATAATCATTACGAATAGTCTCCTCTTCAGGCACGTAATTTGCATACCGCGCTAGCCTAGCCCGTTTGGCCTGCGGTAGGTCTGGACGATGAAGCTCCTCTTGAGGTGCAGTTTCTGGTATTGTGATAGATGAATCATCCGACGCAGGAGACGGTGGAGGTGAAGGTATAAGCGGAAGGTTCAGCAATTCGTGTGGAGGTGAGTGGAGTTGCTGTAGCTTCCGGCGATAGTTCTGCTGCATGGATCGTATGTTTGTGATTAAGGCATTATGTGACGCAAGCAGCTCATTCGCAGAGCTGATGACTTCTGTTGTCGTCGCTGTCGTAGA
Organism: Termitomyces sp. K1Aa; assembly: GCA_018221735.1. Lineage (NCBI taxonomy): Eukaryota > Fungi > Basidiomycota > Agaricomycetes > Agaricales > Lyophyllaceae > Termitomyces > Termitomyces sp. K1Aa. The sequence continues at coordinate 12,294 of JABAJX010019826.1, forward strand.
CATGACTATTTGGTTCCTGGACAAAAGTAACAAGCTTTCAATTGGTTTTCAAAAAATTCACTGTTGACTGGAATAAACTCGACAGTTCATCTTTTCTTCTGCGGATATAAATGATAGAGAGAACATCAATTGTTTGTTAAGAGCCTCGCGAATGAGCGCCGCCTACATGAAGTTGTTACCGACCCTAATACAAGTGCTAGTATCCACGAACACTTGGTCGAGTATGAGTAGTTACCAGCTTCGAATGTAGATGTTGTATGGGAAGATGTTTTTCCAGCTGAGTAAATGAGAATGCCCGCCGCCTATGTACTAGGAGGAGGTTGCCAACTTGCGAGGTTGCGGAGCCGCAAGCGAGCTCGAGGAGAATGGACAAATATTTATTGGTATTTGTCTTGTAAGGATTATCGGGCCGATAGCCGAGATATTGTTTTGGCAAGTGTAGCAGTGACATCATCAAGGTCTGTTTTAGGAGACTGACCCACCAGTGAACTACTCCCCGTATGATAGAAGGATACGTATTGTACGACTCTTAAGGCACTGTATATAGCTCATTCTATCTTTCTGATCCCTTTTGAACTTATTAAACAAGTAACAGACCGTTGTTATCGAGTCCAGGCGGCAGTCTTGGTAATATTCCATTTGAATTGACTGATTTCTTGAACACTGGCAAGGCCATGCCAGGCAATAAATAAGTTGACGTGTTCATTGAACTTGCAACGGAACTATTGGAGAGGTAAATTTACGGCATCATTACCACTACATATTCATAGAAACAATTAGAAGCTTATCCACATCCAATGATGTGGACAGAACAACCTACTCCAGTGGCTCCTCGGCTCACTCATCCAGTGTTCCATCCGATGTGATGGAGGCAAATCTTTAGTCAAGCAGCCCTGTTAACGTTGTGGTCACTTAAGATCCCTTCGTAGATATATGACTGATTCAGATGGAAGGGGTAAGTCTGGGTAAGTAACTGTAAGTATCAAATCAAGTTGATAAGTCAAAATTGTCACCCGGATTCCCTGCTGATCTCGATCTATGTTCCTTATTAGATCAAAGGGCCTCCTTGCAGATACATGTGCTCCCTGATGCACAGTAAGTACTTCAAGAATCAAGGGGACGGGATACATATGAATCTATGATATGTCAAACACTCAGAAGGCAGCCTCTGACTCTACTAATCATTGTATTGCCTTGATCCTCCCGATCTTGAATTTTCCAAGTACTTACAGTTAACATTAACAGGTAATTTAGGCTCAGAAAATGCCTCGGAATGACTCGGCTTTTGTATGCATAGAGGAGCGTTCAGCACCATTTACGTCCCTTGCAGTCTGTACTGATTCAGGAAGATCTGCCTCTCAATTCATCTCATTTGGAATTTCCGAGTCACCGAAATGGTAGTAAGTCTTGTCGTCTGTAAAAAAACAGCCCCTAGACTGAAGCTGATTCTGTAAATTTTGAAATAACAACATGAGAAATGAGGGGACCTCACTGATGTATTTTACATAAAACATTTTTTCGAAAGGTGCTGAGGCACAAGTGGGCTTTGGCCAAAGCCCATCAGCTTTTACGGCCTGCGTAAAAGGGTGTCCAAGCCGTGAGAACGAAACTGTTTCTCTTCGCTTACCCGGATTCAGACGCGTGTAAACGGAGTCTCTTCCAAAATACTGTTCTTATTGCGATCGGCCTTATTCGCTCGTTTTTGGGTGAGATGGTTTTTCTTATATCTTCCTGACCATTTCTGACGCGTCAAATAGTTTATTATTTATACGTTGCACGAGACATCTTTTTTATTCATTTCTTGACTTTACTCTCAAACTCCGAGTCATGCCACCAATTCGCCCCGGGAAAAACGCGCTCAAAGCTTCCCCTTTACATGCCAAACGATCATCTAGATATTCCGTAGCCCTTCAAGATCTGTCAGATTTGACGAGTTGTTCGGATGATGCTGATGAAGTCGATGATCAATGGGATTCCCCTTCCAGTGATCCATCCACTCACTCAGGCCGCAATACTAGCAGACATAAAGGAAATTCTGGAATAAATAACAAGGCTCCGAGTACTGCAGATCCTATTACTATAAAGGGGATCACTTTTCGCCCAACTGTCGTGTTCGACACGTTCTGGCGATTTGCAGCCGAAAGGAAGGCTATTGATGACCGACGGCGCGCTGGAATACCTCAGCCGTGAGTCATTCTCGCTCTTGGCCTATGCATCAGATCTCATGTCATGTTCGCCCGAACTAGGTGGTCCAGCGATCCAATTTTCCAGAAGTATGCATTTTGCAATACATATCGCGTACTGGACAAACTTTCACAGTATCTCATTCGCGAGGTTATCGAGAAAGGGCCGCAGGATCTACAAGAAGTTGTTTTTCGCGTCATTTTGTTCAATTTATTCACGAAGCAGGAGACATGGGAACTTCTCGTTGATGAATTGGGCCCGCTCACGTGGGCGCGTTATAAGCGCGAGGACTACAGTAAGGTTCTTAACAGGGCCAAGAAATCAGGAATATCGCTTTATACTGGCGCCTTCCAGAAACCAGCACCTAAATTCGAATTCAAAGACGCGCACGTTAACCATCTCTGTCTTCTCGAAACCTTAATGGAAGCCCGACTTCCAGCTAGATTCCGAAATGCAAAGTACTTGGCAGAAGTGTACGACTATCTTCTGTCATTCCCGAGCATGGGCGAGTTCTCGACGTACCAACTCGTACTCAATCTCACCTACACCAAAGCACTCAACTTCTCAGGCATGGACTTTGTCATTGCTGGACCTGGGGCATCCTCTGGCCTTGGAAAGATGTTTGGTCAACAGAAACTGAAGTCTGCCAAGGAGTCCCACCCAGGCATCGAGGAGGAGCTCATCAGATGGCTAGCTGTGAATCAAAATGCTCAATTCAAGCGATTAGGCACTCAATTTTCGGGACTCGGCCCTAAACGCCTTCCAATGGACCTGGTCGATGTGGAACACACCCTTTGCGAAGTTGACAAATATGCTCGCAAGGCCCATCCCTCAGTGAAAGGCAAACGATCAGAAATACGCAATATTTTTAACCCTACTACGGTTACCTTTCCACCAGTTGTCCTCCCCAGGGCTTGGGACTCTCCACAGAGAAAAATCGTGCGTCTCTGGCCTGGACCTCGTCCTACGAAATCAGTCCGGTATACCGTTTCCAAAATTACAGCCCATCGCCAAGGGAAGAACGGACGCGAGTTTAAAGTTTCGTGGTTCGGTTATTCCAAAGAGGATGATACCTGGGAGCCAGAGGCACATATCATGGAGGAAGCACCCCTTGCGGTCAAAGAATATTTTACCTCCGTCATTAAATGCTAAAGAGGTTGCTACTGATACAATTGTCCAGCAACTGTCGAACATTCAATTCAAGTTAGATAATTGCTATTGTACCATACATATTTCTAATGTATATATATAGGGTCATCGTCTGTAGGACATTCCTTTGAGTGTGCTACGATTGCAAGAGGATTTAAATAATCAATGGTTTGTCCGAAGTCTAACATGTTTTGTTTGGATTTTGTTTACGCGCCTTCTTGTGGGCACGCGTCTCTCTAACTTGAACGTCCCTACTCAACATCCGGGCCTTTTCAGCCTGCCTCTTGTTTGGCTGAACTGTTCTTCTAAACATGCAATCAATTTCAAGGCTGAGGGAACTACTAGTCAAAGTACTCGACACTGGACTGCTCGACCATGGTGAACAAGAGCTCTTTGATGAGCTGATGGTTCAAAAACCACGTCTTTTACGACTTCTCGAAGTCGGACCGAGGAATGCCGCTGAACAGAAGGAGATTGAGTCTGGTGCGTACCTATCAATGTCTTGTAGATTCCAACCGACTTTTCAGCAGGCAAAACAATCATAAATGGCAAACATGTCGCTGTGAACACGGATTTCGCGCGTCAGAGCATATTTCTTTCTCAGCAACTCGACTGCTCCGAAAGATACGTGGCCGAGGTTCTGTACAATGTGATGTTGGAAAATCCGAATATCGACACTCTCCATAGTCTCGAACTTTCCTTTGCCTACTTTCACCAAAGACGCCGCGATCTTGTCGACTGCGTTGACCTTCTTATTCAAGCTGTCCTAGCAGCTTCAGCGTCGAACCCGACCCCGTCAATCTTAAATCTCTCCGAATTTGTCACAAATCAACTCATATACGGCATAAAGCAAGGAGACGATCTTTGGGGCATCAGGATATTCCGAGAAATTGACGGCTTGGACTCCGTCCTTACGAAGGCCGATAATGCGAGGAAGAGTGCGGGCAGCTTAACGGTTCTTGCAACAGGTCAACCAGGTGCGTCTGTGACCTAAATTATCTCTGTTAGACAACTGATCATTGCGCACTAGGGAGCGTAACCGCTTTAGGATCCGATCTTCTTAGTTCTCGTTACGATTCATTAAAGTACGAGCGGCGTATATTGGCCACTGCATTCGCAGGAATGGCTCGGCTAGGCGTCCTCTCCCCAAATGAAGTCAAGCTAACAGTTGATTGGCTTGCTCGAAACTCGAATCACTCTATGTCATTCTACATGCTCACTACCGTTTTGAATGCCCTTGACTCATCAGATCCGAAGTCATTGGAATGGACGCGTCGTAAGGCAACAGTCACGAATAATATCCTCACAGACTATATGAACAAGGCTCTTGGTCCTACCCCTCCGCAGGCGTGGAGGGACACCGGCCTAAAATCAGTAATCCTTCTAAAATGGACGTTATGCCAGACCGAGGCGAGACATCGTGATCCCACACTGGAGAATCGAGCCGGCTTTCGTACCGAAGAACTTGAAGCGCAGGTGAAAAATGCCGTTGAAGGCGACGCATTCGGCTACCTCGCGCTTGCTGTTCTACAACTGCAGGAGAAACGCAGTACTACATCATTCGCCTCCCTCACCAACATACTCTCTCTCAGCGTCGAGCAACAAGATCACCGTACCGTACCTCCAGACGACTTTAAAGTATTCGTTCTATATGCTTTTGAGAGCCTTGTTCGCCTTCTTATCACTCACGCGTCCTCCGAAATTCGTAAAATCAAAGCTAAACAAGAAGATCTTGCAAACGCCCGGGCTGACCGAAGGTTTGCCGCTAGTGTTGCCCCGTCGCAACCAGATGGCCCTACGCCTCGTAACGACATCGCTGTTCTATTTTCATTTGTTGGCCTCTTGTACTCAGTCCTCCCTCCTGAACATGCACTTCAGTTCTGGGGTTCGGGACCACAAAATGATACGCAACAGTCATATTTGGAATACGTCGAGAGCACGGCTGGGAGGCTACCATCATTTTTGCAATGGGCAGTGTGGACACCGGGGAATGATATAACGATGTTGACGGCGCTGTACGATATGTTAGGTGGTCTGGCAAAGGGCCAACAGTGTAGCGAGTTAGCATATAACTTTATGGCTCGTGGAACGGGAGAAGTCATTCCGGGCAGCACCTTACCGTCGTCCTCTTCAACAGCGACATCGGTCTCATGGGCTGGAATCTTTGACAGACTGGATAACTGGGTAGTTGCTGCAAACACCAAACCACAGCAACAGCATCCACATCACCTTGGCTTGGGATCGACGCTGGGGCATAGTTTATCGCACTCCCGCTTGCCTCCTCAACAGCAAACGCCAATCAATCCGAAGGAGGGCGTGTTTACGCAGTCGTTTCTGTATCTTCTAACCACAGTCGTCACCTCTTCTGTGGCCGTGCGTGTCGCTATCGCTGGGCATGCACAATTCTGTGCCATCCCAACTCTCGTGGCGCTCATACCCTTGGGCATTCCTTTGGAATTGAAGGGGGCCGTGTTCGAGACTCTTTCGGCCTTCTGCGAGCCTGGAGCTGGTATCAATGGTGTGGAGATATGCAAGGCCGTGTGGACGCTCATGGAAAAACATGAAGTCATCAACGTTCGTGTTGCGCAAGCGGGCCCTTTCGGGGCGCCAATGCCTGTAAAAGGTGTGGAAGCCGAATTGACAGAGATTGAAGCCGTCCATAAACAATATCCATCCACTATCCCCTTCTTAACGCTTCTCAGAACCCTGATCCACACCCCGAAACGAGTACCTTTGAAAGACCGAGTGATGGATGCTCAGCCTATCAACACGATTCCTGAGAGTTTGGGACAGCCCTATCGCCTGCCGGGCATTGGTCCGTTCAGCGCATTCATCATCGATAATGTCTTCGAAAATATTCCGAACCGAGAATATTCTCGCCCTTCTGACCGATGGCAAATCAACGACCTCTGTCTGTGCTTCATTGAACGGGCGTTGGCTAGTTTCGACCTTGAATCCTTGGTAAATAAACCAGAAGGCATTTCGCTGAAGCCGGAAACCCTCATTCCTCTGTTAGTCCACCCTGGCTATGACGTGATGAAGCGCCTCCTCACACGCACACCATTGCAAGCCCGTATCTTGTCATACATCGTCGAAGGTGTAAAGGGCTTTGAGGGAGACTTTGCAGATGAAGAGCCGTTCTTCCGTTCAACAATCACTCGCGTCCTTAGGATCGTGCAACGTGTCTTGGAATCTCAAAATATTTTCCTTGATGTCCTCATTCCTCTCTCCACAGAAATCGATAGCGCGCCTTTCGTTGGAACAGTCAATCCCCGCTCGTATTATAACAAATTTGATGAAGAGTTGTCGTTTGGCCCTCAGTATATTCCAGCACTTGCAGCATATATCACTTTCCCCAACTATTCCGAACTCGTTTTCTTGTCCGTGAAAATACTTTCTTCCCTCTCGACTTCCTTGTCCTCGACCAATCTGGCAACCTTGATCGATCGCAGTAATGAATCCGAGAGGATACTGGCAGGGTTTGTAGATGTATTGGGCGTTCAGTCCTTCGAAGACGTTGCGAGCGCAGAAACTGCTGTCGATGAGAATACTGGAGCTGGGGCCCCGGATATCGACGAACTACCGGATCTTTCGCAGGCCATTAGGCTAGCGGCCCTTGACCTTTTGTTTCACGAGACAGAGCCCAACCGTCCTTACCCTAACATTTCTCATTTCCTGCTTTTTGGTACGGCGAAGAGCGAGCAACAAATTCAGGATCCTCACGCGCTGGGGGCACGTCGGACAAGCATCCACGTTCTTCTTGAACTGCTCAATGCTGGTGTTCCCCGTCTCAAGGGGAAAGGTAAGGAGCGCGAACAGGATTACCTGACACCCCTCTTCATCACATCACCCGAACTAGCAGAAAGATGCTATCGAGTTATGTACCAACTTTGCACTCACCCACGAACGTCTGAGTTCACTACAAGATATCTCCGTACAAGGGAAGACTTCTTTGCACGCCAACTTGCCAGCGTACCATCCCAAGTGCCGCAGACAGCTCGACAGCCATACGTACAAGTTCAGTATAACGACGGCGCTCGTGTTATTACCACGGTACCTTCGTTCAGCTCCTTCCTTCGTCTGCGCTCCTGCATTTTCGACCTCGCCGCTCTGGATCTTCACATTTTGACGAACAAAGGGCATTTGAAAGGAGTTTCAGAGCTCCTCGAGGTTCTTTTTGGAAACCCTTCAGACCTTGACCCTGATGATGAGCCGTATCATCAATTCCGAGAGTTAGGGCAATCTCACCTACGTATCATCGAGTTCCTTCAATCTTTAATGTTTGACTGGTCAGACAGCTTGCATGTCGAGCCGCTCGATCTTCAGTTCCTTGGCCAACTCAATATTCACTCATGTGTACGTGTCAACAGTGCGGGGTGTGAAATCATCGATCGAACAGCCCTTCTCTCGCTCCTGATCGCCGCCAAGCGTGCACTTCATGCTCAAGGGAGCATCGTGACAGTCGCACATGCGGAGCGACTTCAACAAGAGGCTTCCTACATTCTGGAAAGCTGCGTCGTAGAAAATCATCGTCGAGAGATCTTACATTCAGTGGCCAAAGGTTATGAGGCGTGGAGACGGCTGCTAGATCTGACCTTGACCAAGTGCTTCGATCGCCTACCCCACGACCGACGAGAGAATATGCTATTTGATCTCCTGCACGTTCTTCCTACAGCCATCCGATCCCTAGAAGTTGAAGAACCTACAGCGGTACTGTTATCTGAGGCAGTCCTTTCATCTATCACCAAATTGCGCGAGGACAGACGTCAACAACTCATTGCCCAGTCAGCGGGCGGGAACCCCGAGTCTGGTTCCTTGCCCGCAGAGCGTTTGTTTGCCATTCTGCGCAGCATCCTTGAATCCATCACGGAGAATAATCGGGTGGAACTCGTTAGAGGAAATCTTTATGCCGCTCTCATAAACTATGTGCACCTCATAACGTCACCTAGTCATGGCGAACGTTCTGCCGTTTCAATGGAGAGGTCAAAACTTTCCTTGACCTTGACTTCATCAACGACCCGCGAGAACATCCTTTTCGACGAGACCCAAACCAATGTCTCCCTTGATCGACTTTCTACTACCCAAAGTTCTAGTGTGTTGCAAACAGGAAGTCTAGAATTACTGAAAGGCAGTATGGAACGTTTGATCGCGATAATCTCTCGAGATGCTATCGATGGAACAGAAGTATGGAAGACTGTGGCATTCATGCTCCTGGACGCTCTTGCTGAGCTTTCAGGGGCTGAAAATCTTCATATGGTCTCGGGCGCTTTGACCAAACATGGAATACTAGCAAATATTGTGCGGGGACTGAAAGAATCCGACTCACGTTTGCTATCGGTGCTGAAGCCCGATCCAGGTTCGTGATTGCATGGATATTCTGAAATTATCTAATTTTTCGTAGATGATCTAAATCCATTATACGTTTACGAAGCAAAAATGTCTTTCTTCATTCGAATGGCGCAGACGCGAGTGGGAGCAGAACGACTGCTAGAAGCGCAGGTGGTACCTGTCCTGACTCAATGTGACTTCCTTGATGCCCGACCCGAGGCAGATCAGTCTTTCATGGGTAACACCATCGTTTCATCATCTACGAGTTGTCATTGACGTCGGGCGCCAGATCGAGACTCTTTTCTACCCTCTGCAATTCAGCGTTATCATCAACTTTCCATGCCAGCCCTCCAGCTCGTGGACGCCTTGCTTGCCACTCTAGGAAACAAGCATGGCACTGCCGTCAATCAGGTATCTTTATGCCCTGTTCCTTCGTTCGACTGAAATACAATTGACTTTCGTAGGCTCTAGACCTCCTTAATAGCCATAGCGCAACTTTGACAATTCTCCTCAAGAATGATTCAGATTATGTTCCACTAGCATTTTTGGAGGAAATTCATCTTATAGTCACACTCTCCGCTAACGTCCTTCCAATCGTCCCAAAATCTGAAATGGCATGTTCTCCGGTGCTATGTTAAATCTCACTGCTCACCACTTCAACTTAGTTGTCCAGTAATTCTGGCTTCGGTGCTATTCATGCTGCAATCCTCGCCCTCGCAGCACGATCTCTCGGTAGCGGGAAATGTTTCGCTCACATCCTACCACAAACCGATGTGGAAGCCCAATTGGCAAAGGAACGTGCATTCGGTATGTCGTCTTCGATAAATGTGATGAGGCTGCCTAAATTTCCTTTAGGATATGGTTCTCAGACAAAATTCGATGTGAAAGTTCGACAGCGGGAACGATTATTGAGGAAGAGTATTATCGTTTATATTGGGACAGCCAGTGACTTTACAGGTCTGTTCCTGTACTCCTTTACCTCTCGATAGATATACTGACGCACTTTAGAACCTGAAATAACACTTGTTTTGTCCCCGATCACGTCGGCGCAAACACGGCGCGAAGACCAAGCACAATCCCAATTCCTTGGTGAGCTTTACCTCTTAATCATTCGAATTCTACTGACATACTTATAGCCACGATACCTACGGTCGGTGACACCCTCGGTGCACTCAGTGCGCTTTCTACAGAGCTTGCCCAGATTTTGAAGCAAATCACGGATCTTGGTGCCGAGCTCGCCGCTCGCGACCACATTACAGTGGATAATATCACTGAGGAAAGTGATATTAGTTATGGTTGATTCTTCGCTGTCTTACGTACAACTTTCTGGCAGGTTGTGACAGATATACACGTATCCCTATTACAGGACCTGGACGTTGTACAAAAACGCCAGTTGGTATGCGAGGAACTCGAAAACGTGCAAAGATCGGTTATGAGGGAAGCCCGGATTTTGCTTGGTAAGTTCTAGTTCTGTATGATAGTGACCATGGTGTTTAATATCTCCCAGACACAACAGAAATGCTTCTTCTCCTTCTCTGGAGACATATTCAGTACTACACTTCCCCTGCAGCAGTTCTTCCCGCCCCAGCTGCGCCACTCTCCCTTTCTACATTGTTCAATAGCGCCAAACCTCAGGATGCTATGAATGCGACGATGCGTTTCCTAGCATCACCGAACCCGGAGACATTCAAGGTAGACGTTGGACGACGACTTGGTCCTGCTCTGGTGAAGCTTGAGGGACTTGATCTCAAAAATGTATGTCAATTTCTGACCGGATTGACTGTTGGCTCACCCCTCGCTTCCATTCAGGGCGCAGAGGTGCAAAGCCAGAGCCATGCATATATTGAGATTATGGCGCGTCGCATTCGAGATAGTGTAGGGTTATTGCTCGATTCCTCGAGCTCTCAGCAGATAGAAGAGTGAAAAAAAGCTTGGCTGCGTCCTGCTTCTGCAAAATGTATCTTGAATGAATTCATTCGTTTTTAAAAGGCTAACTGATATGCGTTGTGGTGTGCCGTAGCGTATACGCCATAGGTCAAAGAGTTGTTCATGATCTCCTATTGTTCAGACTACGTCATCGACTCCGAGTCCTGTGAGAGAGGAAATCTAATAATTGAATGGACAAGATAAGCTCGGGAACTGTTTCAACTCAATCATCCAGTAAAGTTGCTGGATACTTCTCGTGATTTCCTGGCGCTCCACTGTGTTCTGTTTCTGGGACCCATCCGTCCACCAATTTTAGAGGTGCAACTTACGTCCAAGTCCTTATTGCAACGTGAAACATTGACTTGGCATTGTCTGACGCTATCAGGCTCTTGTGGCCAACGAAAATCATATGGTCTCTGCTATATTGTCATTTGAATGGTTAGTTGGTCGATGTTTGGTTTTTTTATCATGAAATTGCAAGATCGACCGTCGCACTTCCCTCGTCGCCGTATATTTCCTTCCCGATTGTGACTTCACCTCGGAACTTTTTTAGCGAGACGAGAATATGGTTTGTCTTTGAACGCGCAATTGGCAAAAGGCGTGTCTATATTTTCTTTTGTCTCAAAGCATCACATTTGGGGTTGGCCTCCTCTTCTCAAAGTTCTCCGTCAATGAAACTACTGCGCAGAACCCGTAATCAGATGCACTTGTTGTCAGAACGAGATCTTCAGAGACGCGACACATGGTTCTATTTATGATAAAACATGTCTTTCCGTTCAAATGCAGAATGTCTCCTCTTTTTTTCTAGGTATAAATCAACTGCAAAGCGATGAATCTGCCCATCCTTTCTCGGGTCGGACTCACTGTTGGACATACCTCATAGGCTCTGCTCATGAAGTTCTCAATCTTCGCCCTCACTGCCGTCATTGGCAGCGCCACGCTCCTCACACCCGGATTCGCCGCTCCTGTTGGCGACATCGAAGCTGTAAGTACCACAGATTCTGTGGTAGACATCATCCCTGACCAATATTACAGAGAGAGCCTCAGTTCCCTCCTCCTTTCCGCCCTCCTTTCCGCCCTCCTTTCCGCCCCTTCCCACCATCACCTCCCCCCCAGCCTCCGGTTCGTCCTCGTCCTCCGTTCCCTCCTCCGGTTCGCCCTCCTCCTCCTCCTCCGATCTTTCCTCCTGTCCGCCCTCCTGTCCGCCCCCCGCCGGTCTTTCCTCCCGTACGTCCTCTGCCCCCTCCTATCCGCCCCCCTCCCCCTCCTCCCATCCGCCCAATTCCCATTAACACTGGAAACGCCGGAAATGGTGGCGGCGGCGGTAATGGTGGCAGAGGGGGCAATGTAAACAATGGTGGCGGTGGACGCATTCCCATCAACACTGGTAATGCTGGAAATGGTGGCGGAGGTGGCACTGGCGGCAACGGCGGTAACATCAACAATGGTGGTGGACGCATTCCCATCAACACTGGTAACGCTGGAAATGGTGGCGGAGGTGGCACTGGCGGCAACGGTGGTAATGTCAACAACGGCGGTGGACGCAACGGTGGTGGACGCATTCCCATCAACACTGGAAACGCTGGAAATGGCGGCGGCGGCGGCACTGGTGGTAACGGTGGTAATGTCAACAACGGCGGTGGACGCAACGGTGGTGGTAGCATCCCCATCAACACTGGAAACGCTGGAAACGGTGGTGGCGGCGGCACTGGCGGCAACGGTGGCAATGTCAACAATGGTGGTGGACGCAACGGTGGTGGACGTATTCCCATCAACACTGGAAACGCTGGAAACGGTGGTGGTGGCGGCACTGGCGGCAACGGTGGCAATGTCAACAACGGCAGGTTCTAGATTTAAGGTTCGGACATTACGGACTACACATTCTTTCTTGATTCTTTCATTCTCTTTCCAGTCTTTACCAGTAACACTTTATGTATCATTAGAATTGCATTGTAAACCATACAAAGCATTTATTGGAATTCTCTTCGTGTGCAAGCGTTACGGTCGAAAATTAGAGCTACTGTGGCGTCGCCACCTTCCACTTCAGGTTACCATTGATATCTCCTGTTTGTCCAAGTCTGGAATTGAAATTTGAACAAATCTTGAATCGAGCCATAGGACTTCATCGACCATTTAAGGTCTTTGCGTCCAGATGTCTTGCATTGCATGATAATTTGTAAACCGCCAGCGTGTTTGATAGGTATCGAATCGTGCAAGGGATCCTTAAACAATTCTGACGCCAAGTCTGAGACTGAATTTTGGAGTACGAAAGGATAATATTTTACAACGAACAAGTACAACACAATCAAGTACACAGGAGTGTACTGCGTAGCAAGTAATCCCAAAAGATTATCGGTTGGAGTTCATCCTTGTCCTACTTACTACTCGTTCCACCACACTGATCATGCCTCCGAATCGGCCATAGAGAGGACTTTGGCCAAGTACTCCGCTTCAGCTTTTGTCATGTGGCATCGCTTGGCGATTTGTTGAGCTCCTTTACCAGCCATACTGCGCGAAGTCTCCACCTTAGTCCACCACAAACCGAAGAATCGCCTTTTCCAGGTAACCTCTACATCAGTCTTGAACCATTCGATGGGCTCCATTATCCATGGGATCATAAGACAATGCATTCCAATATTGTACCGCATCTTCTCCATCGACTCTTTGTACTCTCTTTGATAAACCTAGCCCGTAGAACGCAGTTTTCCCTGTGTAGCCGTGATGCATACTACTCCGTTCGGAAGTATCCCATATTTATGGAATTCTCCCTTGTTATGCATCCACCAATCGTCCATATTATCCTCATTCTCGAGACCAGTAATTGCCAGAATAATCGGAACTTGACGTTGACAGATGACCTCGTAGAAAAGTTTCCAATTCTTCAGAGTAGTGTCTCTTATTCTGGGACCCCGATAGCCATTGGCGCTAATGATGTTGTCTTGGGCAACAAAAGCTTGAGAACTCGACATAGCTCGAATCTCTCAGAAGAATACTGAAAACCCCTAGCAGTGTCAGAATTATAAGGGATGTCCACGCACAGCACAGAAGATAAGGAGGTTAACACCAGCGTCCAGAGACTTGATCAGCTCATAGAGCTGAACGATGGCATCTATGTTCGGTACCTGGCTCTCCTCGACCTCATTGAGGCCAGCGGTATCCCATAAGTAAAACGTCGATCCACCGAATGAAACTCGATAACGCGTGCTATCGAGTGTGACACCGGTCGCTGCCCTACCAACCTCAGCTTCAATCCGGTTTTCCGCAATCATATTAATGAGCGAGCTTTTCCCGGCGCCAGATTCTCCGAAGACGATAATGTTTGGGATAGTCTGGATTTCGGACTGTATTTACCACAATACAGATGATAAGAACATGTTGAGGCATGCGCAGTTATCAAACGATCTTACTCACCATTGTGGTACAAACAAGTTGGATAAAATTGTGGCCAGGTTGATCCACCGTCAAAGCAGTAATACATTGGAAGTGCAAGAGGAAGCCCGAAAGCTCTTTAACGGGGACATCACGTCGATTCAAAAGTTGCATCGTGTCAAGAGAACAAACTGGGCGCTGTGAAAACCTGCAGGCAAAGGCACCAATGCAATGTGGTGTGACATGTTCGAATCTCCGACGCAACTACCAGTGCCATGATCAAGGAAGAGAGGAAGGTTGGATAACAAGCATGAGTATTGGTTCGTGCCTGTATTGTCCTTGGCACACTGTGATTCCCGAGGTGGAATGTGCTTGTGTCGGATGACCTATGAGTGTTACAGTCATTTGGGAGTCATATCAGAATTACATACTGTTGGGACTTGCCGTGAGAGCCGTCAGTGAATCACACATCCCATGCCCTCGTCCTCCGTCGGCGTTTGTAACCTGACGAGAACACTGGCACACTTCACGTTTCGAATATAACCATGCTGGAGCAATATTGTTTCCAGCATTATGGTAGCATAGTCACCAAGCCCTTTCATTCGGTTGGTAGCTCGTTCTGTGACACCGAACTCGGGGTATGCTGCGGGTACCATCCTCCATCTCCCGTATGTGACAGGCTGAAGGTCGCCGTTGATGACATGCAACCAACAGGATGGTCTGTAAATGCTAGGCTTCTTTGGCATGGTGAGAATGCATCTGAGAATCGCGTAAGAAGCCCAGGTCGAGCGCCCAACTCTGTCGATTGTATACACGCGATTCAAGGCTGGGATATAGGCTACAATGACCCTCCCTCGAGAGCCTGCCGGTCCACAGTTTTACGTCTTTTGAATTTAAACATTCCCCTTCAAAGCCTCAAGCTTCAAGGCCTCAAGAGTCATCAAGACACAGCGGGTACACTGTCATAAATTGTCATAAAACAGTTTGAGAATTGACTCGCCGTTTGCAGAGGAGGTACGACTTCACTTTCCCAAGGGAAGGCGTGCAATAGTGGAATCATACTCATGAATGTGCCCGGTACAAATCATGACACAGAAAATGGACCAATCTACGCCAATTGCGATCCCTAACATCCTTGTATTCGGCGAAACGGGCGTAGGAAAGAGTTCGGTCATCAATATGCTTGCTGGGCCGCCCTACAATACCGCAAAAACCTCTGGCAACGCTCTGGGCCAAACGTTCAACAACGTTGATTATCCCATCGCAATATCCTTCGGCACTGAAGGCTCCGAACTCGAATTAGTCGCGTGGGACACCGCAGGTGAATGAAGGCGAGTACGGGACAGTGTCTCCCGTGGAGGCGATGGAAAATTTACGTCGGCTCAGACATAATCTCGAGGATGGACTCAGCCTCCTCCTCTATGTCATCCGAGGATGCGTCTCAGCAGCGTTGTCCAGACAAACTACGACCTCTTTGTGACGCATATATGCCAGGGAAAAGTACCCGTCATTCTTATTGTCACGGGCTGCGAGAACGAGTCACCCATGGAGAATTGGTGGATTAAAAATTCGAGGGTGCTCGAAGAGCGCGGTCTGCGCTTTGAAGACCATGCGTGTATTACTTCGACTCAGGGGAAGAACATGGTCTATGCGAAGGAATACCAGGAATCTGAAAGAGTGTTGCGGGACATGGTAGTTCGTCATCTAAGGAAGTCACAAGGACCTCACAGAATCGACGGGAGTGAGGGTTGGTTTGATACTTTCCTTGGAGTTATTGGAGCTGGACGAAGAGAACGAAGCGTCGGAAGCGAAGGCGCTGGCTCAGACTCACCAACTAGTAATGGCCTGTTGTCATTGAGTAAGTATGATTCGAGTTATGATTTAAATCATCCAATCACACCCCATCACAGCATTTGCTTCAATTATGGCTGTTTCTTCGTTGGTGGTTGTGCTCATCAGGCAGTTCACTAGTACGTGTCGCTCCAATCCTTGACTTTTTTGATTAACCATTTATGGCACCTGAGCTTTATTGGGCTTTTGGAGATTCATAGTATTTTTCATGTATGGCAATTACGGTTCTTAGACTGACTGACTGTCTTGAGGGCTAGTAGGTGATACAGAGTTAGTAAGTAGGATGTAGTATTCCAGTCCCCTCTGAATCAACCAAGTCATCCTACTTGTCACTTACAATGAATGACATTAGGAAAATGGAAGGGGGAGCCTGTAACCTTCATTGTGGCGCTCGCGTTGGTCATGTCCCCTACGATCGGCAATTTATTCGTCAGACGAATCAAATGTTATAAATTGTGGTTGATCGATTCAAAAACCAAAATGTGGTTGAATCAAAATGTGCAGACGAAAGGAATGATTTGGGAAGAAGTCGTCACAGTACCGATATTGAACCCAGTGAGCAAGATGTAATAAAGAGAGTCTGAGCAGTTTAGGTATATGGGGCAATGCTCCTACATATCATACTCTCGATAGGATTTCCCCGAGCTTCCACGCATCCTCACTAGACATCTCGCATCGTTCAACAAGTATCTCCACGGCAGCACCAGCTACAGTCCGAGTAGTCTCAATTATTTTCTTGTCCCAGGGACAGGTTCCACGCTCGATGCGAACATCTACCATATCTCTAAACCACTGGATCGGCGACATCTTCCAGGGCTGAAGGAGACAGCATGTCTTGATCACCTCCAATATCCGCACCCTCGATTCTTCGTATTCCTCCTCGAAAGTCCACCTACCAGATTTCTTTATCTTCCCCCGTGTCGCTGTGATACACGCAACACCATTTGGATGTATCCCCTGTGTCTGGAAGCTACCCTTGTTGCGCATCCACCACTGCTCTCTATCGTCTTCGTTCTCTAATCCAGTAACAGCCAGAACGATGGGGACTTGACGATGGCAAATGACTTCGTGGAATAGATGCCAGTTCTGATAAGCGGTATCTCTCAACCTGGGAGATCGCACACAGTATATCAAGAGATTCACTCCAGTACTGAGGGATTTGAGCAACCTATACAGCTGGATGATAGCTTGTTCGTTAAGCACTGAGCCGCCCTTGGCTTCGTTCAGGCCCGCCGTGTCGTAGACATTGAACTTGAAGCTCGAATCCTCCAAGTCCACCTCATACCGTTGGCTCGCAAGAGTTGCCCCTTGCATATCGCCTCCAATGGGAGCGACATCCTGCTGTGCCATCATATTGATCATCGAGCTTTTTCCACAGCCTGATTCGCCGAAGATAATGATATTCGGAGTATGAGGAGTGTCATGCATTGGTGTGAATTCTGCAATATCGTTCGTTAGCTCGATTGTAACCAGCAATCAAACGCCTGTTTTACCAGCGTCGAGTGCGCGAGAGAGTCGATGTGGATAGGACGCGTTCAGTCAATTGCTCAGGTAGGCCACAGCGGGCTGAAAAAGAGCGCCTGATAGCTCTGCGAACGAGAAGAAAGGCACTTCAAGTATTCAAATACCAGTTTGTAAAACTCCATGTGTCGTGCAATCAACATGCGGGAAACCAGAGTTACACAAGGAAAGCTTCGATATGAAGTCTTGGCCTTGGAATTCACTGCAGTGTGTGATGTGTGAGGAGAAGACTCCACAGTTCATCACAGAAAATTGCAAAGATTGCACACGAAGCGAAGATGATGACCCAATGCGCACGCAGCAAACGTGGGTGGTTGCAGCCTCTGGAGATCGAATCGGGGGTACGAGAAGCATCTTGAGCGCTAACTTAAAAAAACTCATGTCAGTGTGATGTCCAGAGATCGGATAACTAAGTCGGAACGAGATGGATGATCTACTTGATACGCACTTGTGAAAGTTGTAAGTACGAGATGCAGGATATCGAACGCTCTGTTAACGTGGAATCGCTAGTCTCGACGACGGGATCTAAGCAAAATCACTCGAGGCTTCACGTACAGTGGGAATTGCCACGTTGAAAGGACACCTGATTCCTCGTGTCTGCCGGCCGCCTTCTGTGACGGACGCGAAGAGAAGTTGGCTCAACTGCTCATTTGACAAAGTTTTTATCAATGTGACGTTGAATTTTGACTCGGGACTTGATGAGGATGCTATCGCACACGTTTGGGGAGCGCATAAATGTATGGCGTTTGATTGAGCAGAAATCCGTCAGCACTGAGTTTGTTATTGCCTCCCACCGTGAACATCTGCATTAGCTTGTTGTCACGTTGAACGTCAGTCTGCTGCTATCATATCGTAGCTCGAAAACTGACCCCATCAGCTACAGATCATGTCTTCGAATCCAATTCCATACCGTAACGAGGGGAACAAAGCTGACTCCAAAGGACCATCTCCAAACCAGTCATCGATTCCTCCGAACATTCTCATATTCGGTGAAACGGGCGTCGGCAAGAGTTCGATTATCAATATGCTTTCTGAGAAGCATATCGCCGAGACCTCCGGGGACCTTATGGGTCAAACTTTCGAGAACATCCGTTACTCCATTCCCACTAGTATGATCGACGATCCGAACAACGCACTGAAGTTCAAAGACATCATCGTGTGGGACACTGCAGGCTTGAACGAAGCCGAACACGGAAAAGTATCCCCGGAGAGAGCAACAGAAAATATATACAATCTCATAGGGAAGCTCAAGGATGGACTCGACCTTCTTGTGTATGTCGTTCGGGGGTGGCGTCTGAGCAGTGTTTTAAAGACCAACTACGAGATCTTCGTCAGTGGTCTCTGTCAGGACAAAGTACCCGTTGTTCTTCTTGTCACGGGCTGCGAAAACGACTTGCCAATGGACAACTGGTGGAGTCGTAACGAGAGTGTACTCCGTGAGCACGGTCTCGAGTTTAAAGGTCACGCATGCATAACTTCGACTCGCGGAAAAATCAAGGACGGAGAATATGTTTTCCAGGAGGAATATGAAGAGTCTGTAGCGTCGGTACGGCGTTTGATTATAGACAATCTCATAGCGTCGCCGGGACCATGGGTTGCGGATGAGAAGCAGATTGCGGAGACGAAGGCATGGTTCTGCGAAGACCGCTCGTTCTATCTAGCCAAACAGATACGGGGCGACGGGCAAAGCAGAAGCCAGACACACAGGGAAGGACGTCAGGATAATCGGAGGGAAAAAAAAGGAGACGGGAGGGTCGATAATCGGCAAGTCCACAGGGTTCTGCATCAACTTGGGTGGTTATTTCTTTGGTTACGATTCGTCATGATCCCGTAATCTCTGAAATTATCAGATAAGTAGCTACTACCACACATCGCGCACACAGAGAACCTCCTCTATACTTACGTTCGGGGACACATACTACATATGCGACTGATTGTAGTTCCCTTTGTTACACCATATACCCACCAGCAAATGAGATGTAACTCATATCTCAATACATTGTGCTGGAAAACTTCAACCTTGTTACAAGTAGCACATCCAACAGTCCTACTCCCGAGTTGTACACAAGATCAAGAAAACGCATCCTGATTCTCTCCACCGTAACGCTATCCTCGTATTACTATTATGTATCCAACCAAGTCAGAAATGTTAATACAACTCGAACGAATGAACCGCGGACATGAGCTGACGTTATCGCAGAAGACTACCGCGGGAGAAGACTTCCAGCACCACGCATTGCCAATTGACCTCCGAGCCGTAGCGTTGATGTGCCTCCAGGGAAATAAGCGAGGACATAAGCGACAAGGGCGACCACCTGAACGGCACCGCAGATGAGGGATCCGAGATATGAATGGGCCTGTTAAGGAGATAGGTGTAAGAATAGAATAGGGAATCTGGCGTAATTGTGGAGAGTTCGCACCCCTAGTGAGAAGTAGAGAGTGAGGCCGAGGCTGGTGAAATAGATAGCAGAGAATGGGAGACGTTCGGTGGATAGAAGGTGTTTGAGGTGGTTTATAGGGCCTATTAGGACCGAAAATCTGTATATTGTCAATAACAAGGGCCAGATAGAAAGGTGCTGGCTTGCATACCCGAACATGACTAGAAGACTCCCGAGACTGCGGACCGTATTAAGATCGTTTATCAATGCAAAGAAGGCAGAGCAACATACCTAAAGGATAGAGCAAACTTTGACGGTCTGGGACCAGTAAGTGCACAATGCGTGGTTTTAACTCAAATAAAAACGCACCGTAGAGCAAGCAACGGTAATGTCATGAAAGAAACAAAGAAGCACACTGCAGCCCCTACCAAACATCCCCCGAATCCCAATAACCTTCATTCAACCTCCAAATGAGCCTTACAGCCAAACGTCCATTCCCACACAACACTCACCGTTCCCAACTCGAAAGCGCAAACCAAGCCTCGTCCTCATTAGACCGCTCACTTGAGCGCAAGGGTATATAGTCGCCAGCGACGGTGTTGTAGAAACGTGAGAATGGGTTTCCCCCTTGTGCCGGGGCCGCTGGTTGAGAATCATTGTTGTTGCCTCGTGCCCAGCGGAATTGAGAGAGATTGCTCCTGAAATTCTGTTCTGACGAGGCAGCCATGGTGAGTGTAAATATACCACGACAATCACATCGGGCCGGCGCGTCACCTCGTCTCTTGATCTTATCAGATTTGGGATCTAGACTCAAATTTCACGCAGAGGGTCGACTGCAGGGCATTATGAGGTTGCCTTGATAGGATACATACTTGTCGAGAATCTGACTCTGGTCAGTCAATCTTTTATAACAAGTAATACCAGGTCTACAAACCATGTATTAACTCTATTGGTGGGTCATGAAGCTGGTTCATCACTCCAGGAACTAGCCTAAACCACTTGAAATCGTTGAAATAAGACCTTGGAACAGCGCCCCTATATACTAATATAGGAATTCATCCAAGCCCTGACATTCGCTGAGAAAGAATGCAATGACAGTCAGAAGGAAATTTTGTCTATCAGATTAGATGTAGCAGGTCGCAAAATTTTGACTGTACGTGACTTGGATCGATAATAGGCATCCGCGATTAACACGATACGGGCTCTTAATTCTCTCTCTCTGTGCTTTCGTCCGTCAAGGGCTTGTACACCATCTTTTCATCGTTCCCTACCATTTTCCCATCGTCGCATGTCACAGACAATAGAACTCGCCCAGGTCTGCCCTATGCCCATTTCAACCCCAATTGCTCATTAACACCCTATAGACCGGCAAGCGCGACCATCTCCAGGCTCTCGAGCAGAAATACCAGGCTCAATGGCGCGAAGAACGTCTCTTTGAAGTCAACGCACCCACCACAGAGGAGCTCGTTGGCCTCACACCAGAACAAATCCGCTCGCAGTATCCCAAATGGTTCGGCAATTTTCCATATCCATACATGAACGGTAGTCTGCACCTGGGCCATGCATTCACCATCTCCAAAATTGAGTTCGCAGCTGGTTATCAGCGAATGTTGGGAAAACGTGTCCTCTTTCCTCACGGTTTCCATGTCACAGGGATGCCCATCAAGGTATACTGATTGTGTGGCGTCGGAATGAGAGTTAACCAGATACGCAGGCTTCCTCAGATAAAATCATCCGTGAGATTGAGCTGTTTGGGCCAGACTTTGAGCGGTACGAGGAGGTGACGGCAAAACTTGCGGCCGAAGAGGCTGAGAAGGAGGAAGCTGAAGCTGCTGCTGCTTCCAGTGATGGAATCGTCGATAAAAGCAAAGCCAAGAAGGGTAAACTCGCCGCCAAATCAACTGGACACACCTATCAATTCCAAATCATGGAGTCCATTGGCATTCCTCGCGCCGAAATCAAGAAATTCGCAGACCCTTACCACTGGTTGACTATATTCCCACCCATTGCCATTGTATGTGCGTCTGTCTCTTGTTTTATCTATTCATAACCCATCTGCCCAACAGGAAGACAACAACGCGTTTGGCGCTCGAATCGATTGGCGTCGATCATTCATAACCACAGACGCCAACCCATACTACGACTCATTCATCCGATGGCAAGTTAACAAGCTGCATCAGCTGGGAAAGATCAAATTCGGCGAGCGCTACACCATCTACAGTCCTAAGGATGGCCAACCATGTATGGACCACGATCGCTCTGATGGAGAGGGTATCGGACCACAGGAATACACTGGAATCAAAATGGAAGTCATCAATTGGAGTCCTGCAGCCAAGGAGGCTATCGAGAGCAAAGTTGGTGGCCGTAAAGTCTTCCTTGTAGCTGCCACTCTCCGCCCTGAGACTATGTACGTGGTTTTGGGCCTTTTTCATCTGACAGTACTGACATGGTGCAGGTACGGCCAAACGAACTGTTACGTCGGAACCTCGCTCAAATACGGAGTTTTTGCCATCAACGACAAGGAAGCCTTCCTCTGCACTCATCGCGCAGCACGAAACATGGCGTTCCAGGGAATTTCGACACCACGAGGGGAGATTAACCAGCTCGTGGAAATCACTGGCGACAAGCTCATCGGAACCAAGATCAATGCACCCTTCTCCCTCAATCCCGAGGTCTACGTATTGCCCATGGACAACGTCCTCGCTACCAAGGTTCGCTCCCTTCTGTTCTAGCCATTTTTTCGACTTATCCTTCCTTCCCAGGGAACCGGCGTCGTCACCTCCGTCCCCTCAGACTCCCCAGACGACTGCCAAACACTCTACGACCTCCGAAAAAAAGCCGCATTCTACAAAATCGACCCTTCGTGGGCCGCGATTGACCCTGTCCCCGTCATCTCCACTCCTACTTATGGAGACCTATGTGCACCCGCCCTTCTCGCCGCCCTCAAAGTGCAGTCGCAAAAAGACACAAAACAACTTACCGAGGCGAAGGAAATCGCGTACAAGGAGGGCTTCTATAGTGGTACCATGCTTGTCGGTGAATTCAAGGGTCAGAGCGTGCAAGACGCGAAGCCTCAAGTTCGCCAACGCATGCTCGAAGCGGGGTTGGCGTTTGCATACGCAGAGCCAGAGGGATTGGTTATCTCGCGAAGTGCGGATGAGTGTGTCGTGGCGCTTATGGATCAGTGGTATTTGGACTATGGAGAGGAGGGATGGAGAAGTCAAGTGGAGAAGTGTGTTTTTTTTTAAATTTTTTCATTCGTAAATGGACGCAGATACTGATTTGACTACGAAGGTTGTTGGCCAAGATGAACACTTATAGTGTCGAGACCCGCAATCACTTTGAAAAGACCTTGGCATGGCTTAACAAGTGGGCGTGCGCGCGTACCTACGGTCTTGGTTCCAAGCTCCCCTGGGATCCTCATTTCCTCGTCGAGTCTCTGAGTGACTCAACTATCTACATGAGCTACTACACCGTCGCCCAGCTTCTGCACGGTACGCAATCTTACCTCCACGTTTCAGAATCCTCACACTCTGCTTGCCTCCTTTAGAGAACAGCCTCGATGGATCCAAGCCCGGTCCTCTAGGCGTCACCGCCGACCAGATGACCGACGAAATCTGGGAGTACATCTTCTGCGACGGTCCCTTCCCCGATCCCTCACCCCTCGCCCGTGAAAAGGCCGACGCCCTCAAACACGAATACTCTTATTTCTACCCCTTCGACATCCGTTCCTCCGCCAAAGATCTCGTCCCTAACCACCTGACCTTCAGCTTGTACAACCACGCTGCCATCTTCCCTGTCGACAAGTTCCCCCTGAGCATGCGCACGAACGGGCACTTGACGTTGAATGGGAAGAAGATGTCTAAGAGTTCGGGTAACTTTTTGACGCTGCGCGATGGGATTCGCAAGTTTGGTGCGGACGCGACGAGGTTGTCGTTGGCTGATGCTGGTGATGGGCTTGAGGACGCGAACTTTGAGGAGAAGACGGCGAATGCGAATATCCTCCGTGTGCACACTCTGTTGGGCTGGTGTGAGGTAGGCGGTATCTCAAGTACTTTGATGTTATCATCTGATTAAATGCTTTCTAGGATATCATCAAAGATGAAGCGAATCTGCGTAGTGGTCCTCGAAATTACCACGACGATGTCTTTGAACAGGAGATCAACGAACTTATCAACCTCACCCAGGGCCACTACGAAGCGTAAGTCACATCCACTCGTCAAGTTCTTTTCTCAACGTTCCCCTTAGCATGAACTACAAAGACGCCGTCAAATTCGGCTTCTACGAATTCCAGAGTGCCCGCGACTGGTACCGCGAAGTCACCTCAGACGTCGGTATGCATCGTGACCTCGTACGATACTGGATCAGCACCGCCGCCCTCGTCATCACCCCCGTCGCGCCACACTTTGCCGAACACATCCACACCTCCATTCTCAAATCTTCTACCTCCGTCCAGCTTGCCCTCTGGCCTACCCCCGCTAAACCCGTCGACCGAACCGCCCTCGAGGCCGGGCTCTACATGCGCGACACCATCAAGACCATCCGCGATGCGGAGGCCTCCCTGCTGAAGATCCTACAAAAGGCCAAGGGCAAAAAAGGTTCCGCGGGATCCGCGATGTCGTTCAACCCCAAGCTCCCGAAGAGTGTGCGCATCTATGTAGCGACGACGTTCCCTGAGTGGCAGGATACTTGTGTGGATGCGGTGAAAGATGCTTACGACGAGCAAGCTGACAAGGTGGACGATGCCAAGGTCAAGGAACTGTTGACACAACATGGTCTCATCAAGGATAAACGCGCTATGCCATTCGTCCAGGCTTTCAAGGTGAGTATATCTGACAAATCCCTTTCTTCTGTTGATTAATCTGTTACTAGAAACGCATGGCCCAATTCGGTGCCCAAACAGCCTTCAGACGCGCCCTGCCATTCTCGGAGAGTCAAGTTCTGCGTGAGATCCTCCCTCATCTCAGGAAGTCCCTGGGTCTCGTTGATGCAGAGGTTCTTTCCGTCGAGGAGGCGAGACAGAAGGAGGGGGAACCAGGGTACACAAAGAGCATCATTGACAGCTCGGAGCCTGGTACACCTGCCTTTGAATATCGCAATGTGTAAAATCCAATGTAAAACTCCTGTCTATTATTTAGAAGTTATCACCTAACGGTAGAATTGTGAATGTTAATCGGGGCTGCTGGCGATTACAGCTACATTTTGTGAACAAAGACAAGCCTTTCAAAGCAAATGTGTAAACGCAGATCTGTATTGCATAACAAACCAGTTCTATATATACGTGCCATTCGTAATAAAGTCCTACAATCTATCTTATACTAATACCATACGATATAATTAAAAACTAAAACCTTGACGGTAAATGAACATCGCTACCCCAAGAGTCGAAATTACAGGCATCATCGTCCGCAGTAACATAAAATCCGCGCTAAACACGCTGCTGGTGGGCGCCCACCATCTAATCTCGGACCACAACAGCGGCCCGAACACAACGCAGGCTGTCCAAAACAAGAACAGAACAGAACAGAACGTGTTCAACTCATGGTTCTAAAAAGTAGATAGAAATATAGATGAAACATACCACTTGGAGAGCTTTGAAGAACAGGGAGGGGTATCGGTATAGAGGAGCAACGGAGTATTTGGGCTGTCCAGAGTTCTTTGAAGGAACTTGTGTGAACATGATCCAGATCGAGTAAAAGGCGACGGAGAAAAAGTGGAAGGCGAGAAGCATGGGGGAGGGAGATATACTGAGAAGGAAAGTAAATCAAGATAGAAGGGAAGATAGATAGAATGTAAAGTAAAAGTACACGCACCCAGAAAGAAGTGAAACGGGTCCATTGACGCATTCACCACCACATTCGAAATACTTGAAACAGCCTGTACGAAGCACCGCAAGCTCCTCGTCTACAAACCCAAATACATATTGAGTCCAAATTCCACCTCGCTACAATCAAACTCACCATCCGCGCCAAATAGATCGTACAAAGCAACGCTCAGGATATTGATCGTCGACGATAAAGGTTTTCGGTCCCAGTGCCATGCGCGTATCGCCTTTTTCACATCATTCCAATTCTCTAGGTCTTCTATGGGCGAAAGAAGGCTCTTGAGCCGGACGACGTCGTTCAAAGCAACAGTCATTCCGCCGCCTGTGAGGGGATGTCGCATGTTCCATGCATCACCGATGAGGACGACACCCTTTCTGGTACCCTGTTGGACGGGCGGGAGAAAAGAATTAGGCATGCGTCGGATGCGGTCTTTGTCGAGCGCGACTTTGATGGGGAGGTGTAGGGAGGAAGGGAGTTGTGGGACGATGTTCGTGAGGATATGTGCCTGTACCGTGATATTTAGAATATACAGATAGGCGAGGCGAGGCAAGACGACTTCGTACCTTGAGATCAGACGGCAGAGGCATCTTCACGTCGACAAGCATTCGGGTATCATGTTGTGATATTTGGTATAGTAGAACGGGGCCAAAACCTTTGCAGAGAGCCACAGTGCCATGATTGGGTATAGGTAGGACGGCATCCTCGAGTATTGCACCAACAAAATGACTTTTCGTCGTTGACTTGGCACTGTTTTCTCCCATAACTACCGTCCTGAAGTTTGAAAAACAGCCATCTGCGATGACGACGAGCTTCGCCAGCCATGACACCTTCTCGCCGTTCCTCGTTGCGCGAACACCAATGACGCCTCCCGAGATCTTATCTTCAATTAGTTCCGTTGCCGTAGCTTCTATTACTTCCACGCCTCGAGCCTTCTGTGCTGCAGCTCGAAGCGCCATGACGAATCGTCCGTGGTGAAAACTCCGTCCTTCATGCTTTCCTGGATAAGGTATATGGACTGACTTGCCGTCCTCGATGACACAATAACCCTGCACTGGGATGGCGTCGATTCCTTCTAGACAGGATTCGAGTCCGAGCTGGCGTAGAGCGTTGACACCTCCTGGCTGTAATAACTCGCCGACTATACGGTCTGGTTCTGCCAGAGAACGCTCGAGAAGGGCTATACGAAGGGGTGTTGAGCGAGGAAGAGTGGAGAGCGCGTGGGCGAGAGAGCAGCCAGCGATACCGGCGCCGACGATGAGGACATCATAGTGCGGAGAGCGAGAGAGCATCTTGGACCAACGCGAAAGACGAGACGAGCATGATATACGAAATAATTCAAAGTGTGGGCCGACATTTCACCAGCGGCAATTCCCGGCCGTTCTCGATCCACCTCGATTTGACTGATTGTTCCAAGTACATTTACTCCTTCCTCATCGAGAGGTAAACTATTCTGTTCTACCTATCGCGAACACATTTTTTGAGTATGTATTGGAGATCAAAAGGTCGCGGATATCCGCTTTGGCGGAGGATATCTCCGAATCCCGGCCATATCAACTTGGCTCTAACTTATACCCTCACTTTTTCAAATACCAGGTCAAGTACACCATGAAGTACACCACATTCATTCAAATCGTAGCCTTGAGCTCCCTTCCTCTCGTTTTCGGAGCAGAATATCTCGTCGGCGTTGGGAAAGACGAGACGACGGGGTGCGTATGTTATCACAAGATTCCTACTCACCCGCTCACTGTGAAATGCAGTAAAAAAGGTCTTGGTTTCGACCCTTCCGTCATACATCCGGTAGTAGGTGATACCATCGTGTGGGAGTTCCGGAGCGGTCAGCATAGTGTCGTTGGTGCGTACCGTATCATCTATTGGACTACTTTTACTCATCCTTTCTTCCAGAATCAACGTTTGATAACCCTTGTGTCGGTAAGACCGGTAGTATCAATACTGGTGTCCAAACGGTAGGACTTTAGCATGCCATACGTACAAGTAACCGACTCTTTTCTAAGGTATCCGACTCGTTGCCCGTCGATGCTCCCGGTTTGCCGAGGTACACGGTCACAGTGAACACCACTGACCCACAGTGGTTCTTTGACGAGGCTGGAGGATTGTGCAATCAGGGTGCTGTTCTCGCTATTAACCCAACTACCACTGGTCAGACTGCTGCAATCTTCGTTGAAAACGCAAAGAAGTCCCCGGCGTCCTCTTCTTCTACATCATCCCTCTCTTCGCTCGCAAGCCAGAGTCCCACTGATGCGGCTATTGGCTCTTCCACAGAGACTGCCCCCGCGGTTGCAACGACTACGAACGCGGCAGGGCATGTCGGCCGGCCAAGTGGTATCCTGCTCGGAATGCTGTCTTTCTTATTTTTGGGCATGTTCTGAACGATTCTCACAGTCGTGGTCCAATCGATAGGCTTCCTTGACATGCTTAATTAATGATCTCTTCCATTAATACCACCACGTGGACCACAAATAATAACGACGAAACTTACGACCGCTCGACCATATACCACGATGAGCAATGTATCATTACACAGCCTGAGCGATGTTCCTGAAGAGGGGACATTGACGCCCACAACGACCTCCTCACGATCAGATCTTTCATCGGCAGCCAGCATTAATCCTGGACCTTCTTCTGCAGCGACTTCCAGTCCCACCCCTCCATTCTCGACTGTCACCATGGACACATCCTCCTCTCGTCATCAGAAGTCGCGTACCCCGAGCATCAAAACTCTTGGCCGATCAACCAGCGAGAATACCGTATCTGGCAGCAGCAGCGGCAATACTGTGAAGCGGCCTCCCTCATCTGCATCTGCATCTGCATCTACCTCAACAACCACGACTTCAACGTCTTCTAGACCGAGGAAACCTATTCCATTTCCCTCTGGTTTGAGAATCAAAACCATCCCGACGCTGCCTCATGACAAGAATGCGCCGATCGTACCAAGCACCTCGATGTACTGGAGTCGTGCGCCCGTTTATGGAGCCGTCCCACAACGTACCATGCGTGCGCATACAATGACATTAGTAGACAACATCGCGTGGCTGGTCGGTGGAATCGATGACAAAGATTCCAACAAGGATATGAAAGATATGCATTGCTTTGACACGGGTGCGTCAAGCTACATACACGACTGCTCACTAGACTTGCGCGATCTCCTACTTAGAAACCATGCAATGGACCGTCCGAGAATCAACAGGTACAATACCTCCCCCATTCCGCGCGCATACCACGACTCTCATCGACCGCAAGCTCATCGTGATCGGCGGGGGCTTCGGCATGAAATACTTCAACGACGTGTACGTCTTCGACACCGCCACGCGCCAATGGAGCACCCCAGTCATCGTCGGACCATGTCCGCCCCCACGGCGCGCGCACACTGCCGTCTTGTACGAGCAGAAGATCTGGATTTTCGGCGGGGGTACAGGGTTACACGCGCTCAACGATGTGTGGACGCTGGACGTGTCGTCGTTCGCTAAGATGAAGTGGGAGCAGGTCCAGACGTCTGGGAGGACGCCGAAGAATAGAGGGTATCATACGGCGAATTTGGTGAGGAACCTTATGGTGGTGGTCGGTGGAAGCGATGGGAAGGATTTCTTCACGGATGTGTGGTGTCTTGATCTTGGTATGTACTTATCCTTTGGATATTCCACGCGAGAGAAAAAGCTAAAGAGTATAAGATACAAACCATTGGAGTCAGGTTACGCTCTTGACGAACAAGTATAAGCGAATAGCACACAGCGCGACACAAGTTGGATCGTTTCTTCTCATCACAGGCGGCTTCAATGGCGAGGAGTACTGCTCCGAAGTCCTTCCCTTTAATCTGGGTGTGTATCATCCACCATCGCACCTGAATCATCCGTACAACTGATACTTCCATCACATATCACATAGTCTCCCTAACCTACGAGCCGCGCATCACGCACGGGACTCCCCCTAGTGGTCGCGGTTACCATGCGTCAATTCTCGCTGACAGTCGAATTTTTCTGTTTGGTGGTTTCGATGGAAGTAATAGCTTTGACGACGTGTATATTTTGGATCTGGCTGCAGGTGCATATTTGCCGCAGGTTACGAGTTTCTTTATCGAGTTGTAGATACCTTTTTTTTTACGTACTTAGTCTGACATTTGACTTGGGCGATTTAACCAGGCTGGTTGAAGTTGTATTTGGGCAATTGAGAATCAGATATATACCACATTATTTATCCAATATTAACTTCTTTGCTAGTATATCGGTTAGTACACGCGCCTGTCATGTGTGAGATCGCGCGAAAGCTGGGTTCGACTCCCAGGCAAAGAGATCATAAAATCGAGATTATGCAAACTGTTTAGTCTTTTTTTTCTAAAGTAAGTGAGAATATCTTCAGGATTTCGTGTAAATACTGTACTATAGCGCTACCAATGCAATTATATGGCAGGTACCTAAGTCTCTACATTCATTCATCAGTTTCACCAAATGTTCTCATTAGTTCACCATTTCCACAAAGGGGCCACTCGCGCATTGGAAGCCAAGTGTATCCTGCTCACCCGCCGCAAGTGCCGCTGGATCACAGAGGACATTCGTACTCGAACCAGTGTGTGATTTGATGTCGATCCCCGAAACAGTAATGTTCACGGCTAGTACAAGGACTTCAGTATCATTTTCGCCGGTAATATTAATCGAGCCTATAATGAGCGTTGACTCACCGGTCCCGGGATATAGGTCGAAGATAATGGATTTTGGCTCGTCAAGACCAGATACATAGTTCCAACAGGGACTAGAAATGCAAGTTCCGTCCGCTAATCGAAGGATATAGTCAAAACAGGATGCTCAGAGGTAAACAAGCCGGTTTGCGCTACTTACTCCAGTTAGTGCCTAGAGTACCCTTGAAATTCTTGTAACGAAAGTTTGATACACGTGTACTGGAGTTACTGGGATTCGGAGGGCGGGGTCCCTTGTCTTGATCGTAATAACTAGGGGAAATGTCAGCAGCGTAAAATCATAACAGTGAATGAGGTGCACTTTTGAGTAACGAATATCCCTGTGGACACACCAACAAGCGTGATATCTTCCCATGTGACGTTATCTGCGAATCCATTTCCTCCAGTCCAGCTCTTAAACTGCATAGACTCGTGAGAGGGGAATCGTAAATTTGAGAGGAGAAGGTTACGCACTCTGGCTCCGTAAACAGCACCATCCATGGTCCAGTTCTTGAATAGCACATTCTGGACGGTTTGATACGCTCCACCTCGGCCAAGCGAGCCAATGGAGAGCCCATGCGAGGAAAACCCGCAGAAACCGTTTTTTGCTACAATGTCCTTAGCACCATTGATCACTGATATACAATCATCCCCATTGTGACCGTAGTATCTGTTGGATGGGTACATTAGCAACTGAGGATGATCGGACCACCGGCTGGTGACGAATAGAACAGACCCATCGACTGTGATGTTTTGGCCGGAAAGATTGAAGCCATCTCTGAAATTGGGACAAGTTAGCAACTATGTCCGTAGGTACGAGATTGGTTCTTACGTGTTGAACGGGAAGCTCTTATAGGTGCACAACATGTCAATTGAAACAACTCTTCTTTGAGATGTAAAGATGACAAAACTTACAGTCGTTGTATCGCGTGTACCATTATTGGGTGCGGCATCAACAAAGTGGTTTTGGACATGTATATTCTTCCCCGGAAGATTCCAGCCCCATGCGACAGGTTTAATGACCTTCAAATTCTTCAGAAGACCATTCGTGACGTTGAATGTTGCGAGTTGAGGACGAAGGACCTGTAGACAAGGTCGCAGTGAATTTAGAAGTCGATCATGGAAACCTGAGTACAAGAAACTGACGCGATTTCCTATGTCCCACCACTGTTGACCATAGCCGTTGAAGCGTCCCCATTCGAAGTGGTCGGATCCGATGATACTGACGTCCTTACCGTCGATATAAAACCACGGTGTTGCGTAAGTCTAGATTATGTCAGGTGTGTCGTCAATGGAAAAGTTATTTAGCCCTACGTACGCTGGGTTGATTCGAAGTGACATTAATGGCCCTCTGTACGGTACCCATGTCCTTAGGAAGATTGAGATTTCCGTCAAGGTGTACGAGAACGTTTTCTGGTCCACAGTGTCAGCCAATTTTGTTTTCTTTCCCAGTAGACCATTCACATACCGAGTCCTCCGAGAGTTATAGGTGTGAACGCATTGTATTCCACTTGCTGAAATTCGATTACTGAGTCCTTTCGACACTCTTTAAATGCTTTGAGAATGTTGTTGGAGTCATCCTCCCCATTCTTGTTGTGCTTCACGATGCACTTCTTGAGGTGAGGTTTCTTGACATCATGTGGCCAGTGCAATGTGTCGTGTGAGCTGGCGTATACCGGAAGCACGGTCGTTGACGCAAGGAACAAGGTGGCTAGACGCGTCGTATTTGGGCAAACCATGATTTTGCCTCTGTAGGAAGAGAATTGCTGACAGCGCTCTCCATAACAAAAACCTTCCAAGCTTTAAAGCTGATTGCTATATACCAAGAGTTCCAGGCGGTCCGGAAGTTGAAGCGGACCGCAACGTACATACACATTTTCTGCCACTCCAAAAGGTCACAATATCATTGAACCCAAGCGAAGTCGGCAACCAATAGAGTTTCTAGAGGAGCTATCAAGGGTCTTTGAATAGTTAAGTTCAAGTTGAAGAAACCAGCTGACTAGGCCACGTGGTGCATTGGTGGGGCACTGGGAGGACATCCTTGGCGCCGCCACGTCGGGATTACCTCAAGGAGGATTGATGATCATCAATATTCAATCATTGATCAGGGGTGGAAGGGGCGCGGAACACTTGCTGAAGGTTCTCCCCACATCGCTAAGTTATGTACACAGTACGACACAATCTGTGTACCTGTGAGTAAGTCTTATTTACTATGCGTGACCTATCTTATCCCCCTTTCCTTAAGCCTGGACGAGATGTGAAGCGCGAGTCTAGATTGCTCTGAAATCATTATATGAGTACAAAGTAGAGTATAAGTGGTAAAGATGCAAGTCCTAATCTGGGACGTTAAATTGAGAAATTGCAGAACGGAGAAGATTACCTTATATCATGAATCTATTCCTTCCTGGTCGAATGATAATACGTCCCTATTCATCTCGTCAAGTCTTCAGCGTCAAGACCCAGACAGAGTTGACCCAGCCCAAGATCGTCCAGTCTGGTCATACGCATTAACATAGTCAATCCTGGATCACCTATAAAGCCCTCTGGAGGTCCCTGTAAAAGATCCCATGTGCCATCGTCGAGTTCTACTGCTGTACGGCCCCAAGCAGATTTAATTGCACTGGGATAGCTGTATGATGCAGCTATGAAACACATGGGAGAGCCTGACGGAATATCATCAGAAAGCTGTACATGCCATCCAAAGGGCTTTGACCGGGAATATGATCTGCCAGGATGTCACCGATGCGATAAAGACGGTGACAGGCGGGACAAATCCGACTTGTGGAACGACTCTTGTTGTACCAAAGGATCTGCAAGGTCCTTTAATTCGTCAGAAGCCAAAAACGAGTTGCTGAAAGCATACGAGAGCAACTTCTTCGGGTAGCACTGTCCTTAGCATCTCAAGCACCTCCCTTTGTGAAAACTCGGCACACAATGGATCCTACAGAAAAACATCTTGAGCTTTGGTATCGTAAAGAAGATATGGGGTGGACATACCTCCAGCGCTGGTGGTTGAGCGAAGAATTTGGATGAAAGAAATGCGCTGACATCACGTACCCGTGGCCCATTTCCCGGGTCGTGGATGAAGGGGGTTTTGGGCATGGGAGGCGAGGCTGTTTCTACCCATGACGGCCCCCTGTCTCGAGGACGAGGTGTTATGTGTTCTTGACGACTTCCGACTTCACGCCTCTTAGCATTGATCGCAGTACTCCCTGTTGTACGTGCACTTGTTGTTGCAAAGGTCTTCGACGTTGGTGTCAGACACGGCACCACTGGCAGCGGTGCGGTGTTCAGATTACAGTCGGCGTTTGACAACGCTGGAAGGGTTTTTTCTTGCTGCCCTTTCTTGGTCGCTTTGGGCTTAGATTTGCGTTTCTTTTGAGGATTGGATGGCCCAGGCATAGGAGATAGTTGTGTTTCTGTCTGTTTGAAAGTGGGACGAACTTGAAGACGTGTGACCTCATTGACGCGTGAAGTCACGGTTCCACGTGATCGTCTCGTCATTCGCGACGCGATTACTAGGATTAGCAGCTAAATACTTGGTTACAGTACACTGTTCATGTAATATTGAAGCTGAAAGAGTTCAAAAGCCCCAGGGTGGAATAGAGAGACACGCATATCACTTTCCAATTGAATCAATTGGCTAATATCTCGTGATAATTGATTATAAATTAAGCATCGGGGTGCAGCAACATATCTGCTGTGCAAACCTATGTACTTTCATGCGGCATGTTGCTAAGCAGCAACCCCTGCTGGTGAACATCTCTGATGAAGAGCTGTTCAACTTTGAGTCCGGGAGGCGCAAGCCATTGGTGATGGCTGACTCATTCAGTTGACACACCCGGCCCGTTTCGCAAGATTTGTCGCGGACTTCAAATTGAACAAATCTCCGAGTATTATGTAATTGCTCTGAACCCACATGTCCGTCCAAACCAGTTTGGACCATACTTTTCTTCTTCATTCGCCATAGTTCTTTGACTCCCTTGACTGTCCAATGCATCAGCGTTCTCGTCTTTGAAGGAAACAATCAAGATTTTAGCCACTTATCTTTATTTCTATACAGTGCATCCACTTCAAAACATTTATGTGATTCGGTGCCTTGATGGGTATGTAAGATCAATGGACCCAGGAAAAGTGCAGTGTCTGAGTCGACTCAAAAAATATAAATCCGCTCGATGATATCCATACACCCTTCATTATGCCTCTCATGACGCTCAGAAGTACTAAAGGAATAATCGCTACTATCCTTGGCTTGGTGTTAGTAGCTCACTGGCAGGAAATCCAAGTAGCTGCAGCTTTACCACCCGGCGCTCCCGCGGGTTACAACCCCTACGTTGATCCTAAGCACGATATCAACAATCCTCTGAAGTATATCGCAACCGATTCGCTTACCGCAGTCTCCTTTGGTATGTGCGCATAGATGTTCATTTTAAAATGCTGCTGTTCCTTAGCCTTACGTACCTAAATAGCTCTGGTTATCCTGGTGGCAATCTCACAGACATATTGTGTTTTAAGATGGGGAGCAAAGTGGATGTTAGCTTTGGTTATTGGCGAATATTGTACGTGGAATCCAATTTTGTGGCAGTTTTCTGAAACACAGACATGAACAGGCTTTGCATTCGGTCTTTCCATGCGATTCGCACTCAACAGAAATCCGGACTCGTTGTCGATGTTCATTGTTCAAGACATGTTCGTTGTGCTCTCAGTACGCTCTCGATTGTTGTCATGTCGTCGTCAATCTTATACTTTCTCAGCCATGTGCTTTCATTGCAGCAGATTATGTCCTCCTCGGCCGAATGGCATCACATCTTGGCCTCGACAAACACCTTTTGATCTCTCCTCGTAAGATCACGGCAGCATTCGTGACATCCGATATCACGACTTTCCTTATACAAGTATGTTACATTGCTCTTGAGACGTAGAATTTTGGCTGATCCTGTTCCTAGGCTGCAGGAGGGGGGCTTTCTGCATCCGCAAAGACTGAAAAGGCTAACAAGACAGGTTCAAGAGTGAGTAGTTAAATCACAGGTTTTGTGTCATAGTTACTCACCTCACCAGATATTCCTGGTTGGCCTCATTCTCCAACTAGTGTCGTTCGCTACATTTAGTGTGATCTACGGAGTATTTCTTTACCGCACACGTACCAAAAATCCGGAAATTTGGAACCGGGACATGTCCAAACCCTGGTATAACGACTGGCGTACTCTCGCGAATGTGCTCTGCATTAGCTGCTTCGGTATCTTGGTACGCGGGTATTTTACACTTTGTCTGTGTATTCAAGTGACGTTGGATCCTCAGATTCGTTCTTTTTATCGTGTTGTCGAGCTCTCCCAAGGCTATCAAGGACATCTCGCGACAACCGAGGCCTACTTCTATGGTCTAGACACTCTTCCTCTTTTCCTTGCAATATCGATATATACCCCCTTTTGGCCTGGCCGTTTCATCCGT
This sequence comes from Termitomyces sp. K1Aa, assembly GCA_018221735.1. Taxonomy (NCBI): domain Eukaryota; kingdom Fungi; phylum Basidiomycota; class Agaricomycetes; order Agaricales; family Lyophyllaceae; genus Termitomyces; species Termitomyces sp. K1Aa. Next base: position 47,957 of record JABAJX010019826.1, read on the forward strand.
GACGAGCCCTCGATACCCAGCAAGTCGAGTTAGGATCGGACAGACTCTCTTTCGATCTAGATGGACGTTCGGACCGAGAATATAGTCTGGACATACGGTATTTATGCTATGATGTATCCATTGGGTCAGTGTAATTCTCCATTGTTCGACGTCATGAGCTGTTCCCATAGCACCGGATAGCTTGAGCGAGATGGCGGCAGTTATGCCTCGTCGAGGCTGCGTGCTGCGTACAGCCTTGTGAAACATGGCGAAATTTGGGGCAGGGTATATGTACCTATGTCGGCTAATCACGGCCGTGTCAACATTGTGAAGTGACGTCTACAAAGCGTCAGAATTCTTTCGGGGCAAAATGGAAACCTGACACCAATACGGCACATCATGATAGTTGTGAATG
>JABAJX010019826.1:51471-65246 GCA_018221735.1 Termitomyces sp. K1Aa
GCGGCGTCTACGGCTAGCACCGCGAAACTTGCAGCCGAGGCATCTCCCACGGCCGCTCGGGACCCCAAGTCCCGCCGCCGATTGAACTTCAGCAAGTAAGGTAGGCTCCGCCTTACTTGCCACCGTCCGACGAAAGATTAGTTTGGCAAGCTCTGCAAATCGCGTTATGGGTTATCTTCTCTTCTTTCTACTTCTCTGTGCGACGGGCTTGATTGCCTCGTGCACTTGTTTGATCATCCTTTCTGGGGGTTTCCTATGTTCCGTGCGTATACACCAGACCCCTTGATGATACCCCCTATCCACATTTTGAGGTAAAGTCGGATCCTAGCTTAGTGCGTTTATGTAGTCTTTTCATGTTCCCCTCCCACCCAAGCAGAGCAATTCATTTGGATTAGAAGCTATGCTTCCTTCAGTGCGTTGGAAGAGAGAATGTCAATCGCTGTGAGGACTTCTGATGTCGATCATCTTTTCTTCTTCAAGTGTTAGCGGTCTTTGTATGTCTCTCGGCTGGAGCTTCACAAAATCTTCTTGCCAAGATGTTACCTCCCAAATTTTCTTTCGCGTGACAGATGATGCTGGCAAGACTCTTCTCAGCAGGACAATCATTTGGCCAAGTTGCAGTGACATGATGTCTAAGTTCTAAGTTCAAGCGAGCCTCATTTGATATTTCCTATCTCGGTGGCCTTGCATAAAGACAATATGGCCATGAGCTTCTTATACAAGAAAGCTTGAGATCACAGAAGAACATCAAACTTGACAGTCGCGCCGAACATCCTGACAGACACAAAATACCGTCTGTCTCATCAGGGAGTTAAGTAGAACCGCAAGTGCGGACTCATCGGCGGTGCGAAGATCAATTCGAACAGATTGGCGGAGGTGTGGTCGTCCGACGATGGTGAGGTACTTTTCGTTCAACTAAGCTTACGTTCGTGGTAGAGGGGAGAGATTGTTTGATGAATCTCAAACCGAGCTTGGGATAGATTCCATCGGGTTGTAGGATCTGACTTTAGTACACGAGACCTTAGCACCAGTAGCAGAGCATCCTCAGCACCAGCCCAACAGAAATAAGCATTTCCACTGCTGTTTCACCGGCGAGACCACTATTTTATATTACTTGATCAATTCCCCTTATCAGCCTGTCAAGCAAGCATTGGACTGGCAAGGCTGCGTCGGAGGGTCCGCGTTGCGTTGAACGAATCAATGCCTAATCGGTTGTCGGGTGCACACGTACCAGAGCAGAAGGATGGTGGATGGACGTATTTCGGCCCAGTCCGAGTCAAGAGAGATCAATGCTACATCCTCCCTCTGTAAATTCATAGTACGGATGAGTCGTTAAACAGTTACGGCAAGAGGACGAGTGCTTGGCTCTGGAACATTCCATGTACATTTTCTAGACAGAGAATAATCATCATTCGCCGACCATCTTCCTTGGCGTGGTGCAGAGAGTATACTTGGTCTGTGTCAACGTTGTGAGCTGTTGTGAGCAAGCAGAAGATTCGGAATAAAGAAGCCCTAAGACCATGTGGCACAAAGAAAAACACATAGGTACCAGCGTCTCCGTCTTGTAGATTGTAAGGCCCGGAAGTCGTCCATTGTCCAAGTTCAAGCGAGAATGACATTGTGTGTGATGACCAAGTCACGCCGGTTGGATCAACTTATTTACGGCTTGACAACATCTGACAGTGATATACGTCAATATCATGGTTCGCACCCTGTGGATACGTTTCTGTAGGAAGCAGGGCGTCGCATATCATGCTATGGCCGTACTATAAAATCTCTCGAGGCTCTTTGGTTCGACACCCTGCCAGGCAGCCTCAGGGTACCTATTGCGTTGTTTTTTTGGCCTGCTATCTCATCGAGTTCTTCTCCTAGCTCACCTCAGAATGAGGAACCTGTTTTTGCTGTCAAATCTCCTTTGGCTGGCTGTCCTTGCCCCAGCGGCCATCTTGTTGTCGGATGTTGAAGAAAAAAAGGTCAAACAAGTTGCTCCTAAAGTCGTGATAATTTCCATGGTGAGCTACCTCTTTCGAAGTTACTTCTCCTCACCTGATGTCGCCAACGTCATACTAGTTTGAGTGGGAACGTGACGTATGGAACGGCATACCTGAGTTCGACATCCTTGCTCGTAACATCACCGTGCCGGGCCTTTCACCTATCTTCCCCGATGTGCGTTGCACAAGCGACGCCTCTGTCTGCCAGGTAATCACAGGAGAGGCCGAAATCAACGCTGCCACAACTATAACATCCCTTGTTCTCTCTGCATCCTTCGACCTCACGAGAACCTATTTCTTGATTGCTGGTATAAGTGGTGTGAACCCCAAGGTTGCTACAATAGGATCGGTCACGTTTGCTCGCTATACTGTTCAAGTAGCCTTGCAATATGAATTCGACGCCCGTGACAAGCCTGAGGACTTCCCCACTGGCTACGTCCCCCAGGGGTCCACTAGGCCTGAGCAGTACCCAGGAGTGCTCTACGGCACTGAGGTCTTCGAAGTGAACGACGCGCTCAAAAAGCTTGCTGTCGATTTCGCAAAACAGGCTACACTAAACGATACGTCGGAGGCACAACAGTTCCGATCGTTCTATAGCGCGAACTCAGCTTTCGCTCGTGGTGCCGAAGGACCATCCGTTGTAGAATGCGACACCGCAACGTCAGACAACTACTGGAGCGGAACACTCCTCGCCGAAACATTCGAAAACACTACGACTCTCTTCACAAACGGAAACGGAGTCTACTGTACCACTCAGCAGGAGGACAATGCCACTCTCGAATCCCTCCTGCGCGGCGCCAAGGCCGGCTTAGTCGACTTCTCTCGCATCATCATCATGCGCACCGCTTCTGATTTTGACCGTGAATATCCCGGCCAAAAAGCATATGAAAATCTCTGGGCCGACCCTCAACCAGGATTCCTCCCTTCACTCCAGAACATTTATCTCGCTGGTGTCAAAGTGATTCAAGGAATCGTCAATGATTGGGACGAGACCTTCGAGGACGGGATCACTCCTACAAATTATATCGGTGATATCTGGGGATCGTTGGGCGGTCAACCCGATTTTGGACCGGGCGTCATCTCCAGTAAGTCCGTTGCGCCATCCCGTGCGTCTCGCAGTGGTGTAAGCTTAGCAAGGAGGTCCCGTTGACCTTTGATATACCCCTCCAACATTCACTTTATGATATATTTGGGATACACTGTGTCAACACTCAATCATAGCGTTGGTTTGTGAAAGGGATGACGTGAAAAACTTCAGCACACTTCAATGATCTTTCCCATCGTAGAGCGAAAAAAAGGTGAACTAAGTGAAGGACTCTGCAAATAAAGTGATTATGCTGACCTAGAGGAATGCCACGACTTATATATGTACTATCAAAACCGTCAAGCACAAACGCTCGAGGAAGGCTCATCTTTCAGGGAAGTGTTCCTACTATGATGACTATCAATAGCAGGGTGACTAGTACCCAACCTTGCTGATCAACGTCTACTAACGTTATCAACAACAACAAGATGGGTGATCACGTTGATGTCATTGGTGAACCGACTGCTAGAACGTCTCTACTATGGATATCTTGCGGCTTAAATATTCCATATTTGAACTCTATGAAATCATTCACGTTACAGCTATTTGCTGTCCAACGTGTCAACAGTAAAGGTCTTTAACTGATATCAACAACCTCAGTGGATATCTAGCCTGAATATCTCCTGATGTTGATTGACCGACGTCGCACTGGCAGGCTTTCCACCAAATATACTCCCGGGTCCAAAATTAGGACGTCCTCCCAAAGTCCCGAATATATCACCTATGTAATTTTCAGGCTTGATGCCCTTCTTAAACGTTTTGTTCCACCCAGCCGTAATTCCTTGTACGACCTTGATCCCTGCCAGATAAAGGTTCTGAAGAGAGGGGTCAAATCCTCCTGAATCTCCGAGCAGATGGTCTATTGGTGCCTGTCCCTGGAATGGGCGATCAAAGTTGGACGCTGAGCGCATGATAATAATGCGCGAAAAGTCCACCAAACCATGCAATGCGCCACGCATCAGTGCTTCAAGCGTAGCGTTGTCCTCCTGCTGTGTCGTGCAATATGTGGCCGAATTATTCGTGAACAAACGCGTCGTATTCTCGAAGGCCTCCGCTAACAATGCGCCTGACCAAAAGACGTCCGAAGTCGCGGTGTCGCACTGTACAACCGAAGGCGGTTGTGTAGCGGCCCTGAATTCGGGAGTTGCGGCGTATTTCTGACGCACACTCTTGGCTAGATCGCTATCGTCCAACGTGGCTGTTTGTGCGAACCCAACAACTATTTTACGCAATGCTTCATTGAGCTCAAAAACCTCTGTCCCATATATTGATTGAGGGAACTCGTCAGGGGATTTGGATCCCTGAGGGAAGTATCCTGTTGAGAAGTTTTCGGGCTTTTCGCGCGCGTCTATTTCAAATTGCAGGTCCACTAGAACAGCGAATCTGGCGAACGTGACAGACCCTAGTGTTCCAAGTTTGGGATCTATGCCCGATATACCAGCGACCATGAAATAGGTACTCGTCAAGTCAAAGGAGGGTGAGAGGGTCATGGCAGTAATGGTTGTGGCTGCATTGATTTTCGCCTCTCCTGTGGTAATCTGGCAGATAATTCCATCTTTGGTGCAATGGGCATCGGGGAACAAGGGGGAGAAACCGATGACACTGATGTTGCGTTCAAGGACATTAAATTCGCGGATATTGTACCATACTTGGGCCTCGTCAACGAACTGAGATCGAGAGACCTGAGTATTTTTACCGATCAAAAAAAAACAATTAGACTGACCATGGAAATGATGACTACCTGGGGCTTGATTTTCCCCGTAGGGTTACCATTGTTACGCACAATACGATGAGCATTTCCACTACTAAGCGGCGAAACCACGGTAGAGCGAACAATAACTGAGAACGCAAGGAAGGCGAGAAGAGATAACAATGTAAGAGGCCTCATAGCGGCAGAGGATACTGCGGATTGAAATAAACTGTGCTCAATCTGCGCAAGCAAAGCAGGGATGGTCTCTCGTGCGAATGACGGGGCAACGCTTTCTTAGAATTGGTCTTTATAACTCGTTTCCGGAGTCTTCAACCCGCCGTTTCCACATGTAGACTAACAATTGTGAGCCATGAATAAGATATTTCAGGATAGATTACTAACACGATGTTATCTACGTTGATGTCGGACTCGACTCTGGAGGAAACAAACATCGCAACTGCATTTCCTCAGCCTACCACGAGGAGATTTGATTTGAAGTATATCCCCTTATAGAGTTCTTGGAAATGTCATTGCTGGATTCTCAAGAAACAGACAATACATCCAAACATGCCATGCTGATCAAGGTAAGACAGGCTTCTCTTCTTCAACATGCGACTTATGATCTGACTTGCTGAATGACAATGTCGGCAACTCGAGGTCATTTGTTCGTCGGGTGTCCTTTTCGCTCTGAAGGCTGTCGTTGAAGTCACTGTAATTGAATGTTGTAAGAGTGGAGGCGATGACTGTGTTGAGCAACGCATATTCCGAGTGAACAAGGATAACGATGATTGTTGGATACATGCCCTTCAAGAATATTCAGAAATTGAAAAGCGACTGCAGTATCACACTTACCACGACGACGCTGGTTGAAAAAGAGTAGACAAAAAAGGCGAAGCTCAGTCTTGTATCATGATGGCTGTCCCCGCCAACCATAGTGCCAAGTACTTGCACAAGCTTTGCGATTATATCAGGCTTCGAACGGGGAACACTCGAAATCGACACTTGCGAAGAAGAGGAAGTAAAACATTCCAGACTCGACCAAGATCATCATCAACCTTTCCACTTGTGTCACACGATCAGCTCCATTACTGAACATAGGTTTAATCGACCGTCGGTATTCCCTGTCGAAAACAGGAGTCACTTGAAAGATATGGTGAAGGCAAGAGTACCGATATTTCGGCTTACCATGCTTTCAAGGCAATAAAAACCGTGGAGATTGCAGACGTGACTGTTGCCATACTGTAAGATGCTATCTGGACACTTTTACAAAATGCAGGTTTCTGAAATGAGCCATCAACAATGTCCGCGCCAAGGTAGGTGGCACAGTATGTCAACAAGAATGAAGATGCTGGAAACGTAGATTGGTCGATTGATCATACCAGGCAGATGGCGTTTTCTTACCAACAGAGCCCACAAGGAGTGAAAGAGGGATCAGGATCAACCAGGATGATTTATCATGGCGCCAGAGAGCGTACACGCGCCAAATTATGATCCCGTCTCCAAAGTTCGACTAGAAAGGTGGAAAGGTTAAGTAAATCAAGTGAATGTACAAAAGTCATTGCTGCGTCACTCACCATGAACGAATACATGACGTCAAGAGGGGCAGAGAGGTTGAATGTGTAGTGCTTAGCAACTGCATATTTGGCTTCCATGGGTACTTGGGAGTCATTGATGAGCGTAACTTGGATTTCCCGGGTCAAATTCGTGACGTCAAGGCCCCACATGACCAAGGCCATTGCATACATAACCAGGAGGACTATGAGAGTGACGGCTGGAACTCTCTCCAATCCTTTACGACTGTGAACACACGTGAATGGTCCCATTGACAAGTCAGGTTAACGAACGAACATAAGGATACGGCTGGCTAGATACATCAGGACCGTGTAAATAGCTGAAGAGAAGCATCAAGAATGAGTTCACGACTATCGCACTGGGGAAAAGACGGACCAAGGAAGAATGTTTCAACTACGATAGCAGCAAAGGCACGGATAACTTCGTTTCCAATTTCTTGAAGAATCATCGAATCCATTCAATACGGGCACCACTTTGAGGTGTGTTGAATTGAGCTGGAGTCGAGGTATCCTAGGCAGTTGTAGTTCATATAGTCTCCCGTGGATACGTGAACATGATGGTTGGATCTATCAAACTAGGGATGGGTTATAGAGTTTTATAAAAATCATAACGCGATGCAGCCTCCGTGAGATTAAAATAGGGTGTTAGCCTGTAGGACAGCCTCAACATCGAGAACTCGGTAGAGAACAGTTGGATGGATGTTGGTTGACAATCCTGTTTACATTGAGCGGCCGCAGATCCGAATTTGCAACACAAAGCGGAAGACTTTCCCACTGAATCCAAGACGACGAAGGTCAAATTTTGATTTAACATGCCCCTCCAGATGAAAATGGAACACCCTGATACTCTGGTGAGAGATTTATGCCCTTCAAGGAAATGAGATGAGATTCGTTTGAGACCGGCAAGGGAGGCAATGCATCAATCCGATTTGGACGGGTGTTCTCTAAACAGCTCTGTGATCTTATCTTTATCGGTTTAGGGCGGGTCACTACTTCGTGTGAGCTATCGTTAACCAGCTTCACTGCGTTGTAAGCTGTGAATAATTAGTTGCTGATCACTTCAGAGCACAATCAGGACCTACCAACGCGCCTCCTCTGCGCTCGATGAATCTATTCTCATGCATTGTCGGATAGTTCTCAGGAGGCGCTTATCTTCAAGAAGACATGATGTGACATCTTATATCTGCTTATCATGTTCCAAGAGGAAAACGCCGAACAATTTCTCTCCGGCCAGCAGAAAAGGTGGAAGCCTGTGTAATTTTTCTTTTCCTACGGTCACCGAAGGTGACACTGTGACTGCCAGGTCTTTATATTGATACAGCCTCCAATCATTGAATATTTATCATTGACCAGTTATCTTCAAATGAGCTCGGCCGAATCAGACAAAGGTCAAGATCTCCATCGACTTCTAGTTCTTCTAATTGACATGAATTTCATTAGTTCTTATCGGTGTCATTGGTGGGAGTGGCCTGTACCATCTGGACAACTTGACATTTGTGTACGTGACCGTTGCAATTCCGATCGAAGTTTTTTCACTGACTATACTCTCCTAGTAAGACTGTCAACCCCGAAACTGTGCGACTCTACTTACTATCGCCTCATACAAAAATCTGATTGTCCATATACTAGCCCTGGGGCTTACCTTCGGGGCCTATAACGATCTGTCGCCTTCCTTCAGGTGCTCAAATTGCTTTCCTCGCACGTCACGGACACGGACATGCCATCAACCCTTCTAATATACCTACTCGCGCCAACATCGCAGCTCTAAAATCCCTCGGTGCACATGCTATACTCGCATTTTCAGCTGTTGGATCCCTACGTGAAGAGATCGCCCCAGGCGATTTCATTCTTCCATCGCAAATCATCGATCGCACCAAAGGAATTCGCCCGGCAACGTATTTCGATGAAAGCATTGTCGCTCATGCAACTTTTGGCGACCCGTTCTCCAAGAAATGGGTAGCTTGGCTTGAGGGCAGCGTACGCGCTGCGTTGCAGGAGGAAGGACGCGGAGTCAATCTGCATACAGGAAAGACGATTGTTTGCATGGAAGGGCCACAATTCTCGACGCGCGCGGAGAGTTTGATGTATAGGCAATGGGGAGGGGACTTGATTAACATGAGCGTGCTGCCCGAGGCCAAGTTGGCTCGCGAGGCTGAGTTGGGGTAATTCGCATCCTTCGATACGTTTGCGTTTCTCTGATTTTACTTTTCAGATATGCTTTGATTGCGACAGCGACTGACTACGACTCTTGGCGCCCGGCGGAGGCTGGTGTGACCGCAGCTGATGTTTTCAAGACTCTCAAGGCAAATGCAGATACCAGTCGGTTTGTGGCTGCTACTGTTCTTGAGAAACTCGCGCAAGATTTATCGAGTACGTTATTTGGATTTGATATATTACCAAGTGCAAGATACTAACTACGATATTTCGTTCAGATGCGAAGGAAGGCGGTGAAGATCTGCTCTCGATTCTGACCGAAGAGGCTGGTTCGATGCAATTCTCCTTAATGCCTCGTTCGGTAAAGCAAGACCCTGAAACGCGGAAGAAACTTGTGTACATTCTGCCCAAATATTTTAACGAGGAAGCCTAGAATTCATATGCCTATATATTACGAGCGAACACGGCTTCGCCGCCGTCTGGAAACGTTGACAGGGTAAAACGATGAGTTCTAAGCATTAAAAATTATCTTTGTTGGCCTACGATAAGTATACAATGTTTGTAGGAGTAGTAGTATCGACATTTTTTTGGAAGTATTACAACGAATGCATCAATCAATCAGGTTCTGGCTGGCTTGGGCTTGTGAAAAGAGATATTGAATTAGTGCCAAAGCAAACTGAGGATTTCTCTCTTCGTAATGGCCGAGTATGAAATTTGAGCGTATATCTTCAATTTTTGGCCAACGGAGTTAATGGTTTGAAGACTTCTGGATCCCTATAGACTTTTGAATCAAGTGCCATACCTCTAAATGACGTTTGAGTACCCTATACTACTACCTCAAATGATGATATAAATTCAAGTGACCTTGTGTTTGCTATCACAAGGGAACCTTTGGGTATGAACATTTCCCGATAGATGTCATCTTACAAGGAACGGTGTGGTACACCTACGAACACCATATTATTGAGGTACTATAATTACCACAGCAAACTTCTTGTTGTAAACAAACGAGATACGCACCTATTGGCACTACCGGATTCCATCTACAATGAGGAAATCGGCACGAGTGTTTCTCTAAGTGTACATTTAGACGAACCTCATGGTCTCTTGGACTATACATTCGACATAAGGAAGGGACTCGCGATCCAAAAATTCAGGAAGGCGCCCAGGTCCTATGACGGAGTCAATCTCATTCTGAGCTCGTTTCTGGCATTCTGATAAAGGATCATTGCCAAGAAGAAAACGGTTAATGTACTCCACGTCTGTTTAAGAATAAATTAGTCCCGCTATCAACATATACGTCCGAGCTTACCGTCTCTGCCCCAGCACAGTACATTATAGCTGCTGTTCCCTTGATATCCAAAACATCAATCGAATCTTCGGCTTCGTCTGGGTGGAGGGATTCTAGCATTTGAGATAAAAACGAAGATTTATCTGTTCCCGCCGCCTAGTAAAAGTCTATAAGGCGATATCGGAAATCGAAGAACGACCTTGAAACGCACCAGCTCTGTCTTCACGTTATCGAAAGGGTAATCGTGCAAATTCCTGATAGCACTTCTTTGGCTGCGTGCGAATCCGGCATAGTAGGTACCAGGGAACCAGGATGGGATCATGGGAAATATTTAAATATAAACATCACGGTGGTGAGCTGGCATTGTACAGACTTTCACTACTCACGAACTGGGAAGAAATCAACTGGTGTACTCCCCGGGCCACCCGCATTACTTAGGGCGTGACTAGTATCCTCCGTAATTTGAAGATATGGATCCATATCAGAAGTGATCTCGTGACCATATGCTACCCGCACCATGATAATCGAAGTAGCAAACCTGGCGCCACAATGATAGAATCTTTGTCAAACAAATCAAACTCTCACCTGCGTAACCAATCTTCCCTATGAGATTCGTCCGAAAGTAAGTTCTGGAGGAGGATACGAGTTTCTTGTGTTTAGACTGGCTGGTAAGCTCTTGACTTCTTTAACCCGAGGTTGTTCTTGGAACATTCTTCGGTATTTCTGAAAAGGTCTTCCATAAGGTGAGAAGGTCAGTGTCTCCCTCCAGCCCATACTTTTATGACATTAATCAGCAAGACTTCATCTCCCAAACTCCCTGAAGAACCAGACGCACAGTTCAAATACAACAAAGTAAGGCCTATTACTGTAATTTGCACTTCTTCTGTCCAGGAGGTCTACAGCGGCTTCGACATTGTTCAGCACGATGACCGGTTGTCCGAACATTTCGAGATACACAACATCTCCTAACTACAACGTTAGATTGTCTGTAGAATCCGCTTAAAGGAAGCAAGAGGCATGCCATATATTTTACCCAACTTGTACAAGGCCATGTCTTGATTTTCGACCGTAATTAAATTTTTAATATGTCGCGCATGGCCTATGAAGGGAGGCAGAGGATACTTATCTCTGGCGGCGTCCAGTCTTCGCCCAAAACAAGCCGAAGGCAACACCGAGGAATGAAAAGAGAAGTATTATCTCCAGCATCTGTAATTATTAGATACAGTCTTGTTGGCTTTTCAGATGTTTCTCAAATATACTCGTGTTCGAATCTCAAGTATATATAGCTGTTCGTCTCATCGACGGTACAACGACGGAAGCGTAAGCCTTTGGCTGGTAACTCGGAACACTCACGATGTACAGCCCTCTCCACAGCCTGAGACAGAATTGACAAAATGTACTGATATTTTCTCACTGTTAACGTTTTCATCTTTTCATTAGGGGTGATGTTTGCTACTGCGAGTCGTTGGCACATGGGCATTTGTCGTTCAAATTGATAGGCTGTCGGAGCTATTCATGTAAGTGCATTTCGAGTTCATCAAGCCTTTTTAGCGAAGATGACAGTTACTTATGTTTGAACCAGTCACAGTGGGACTTTTTCCCAAGTTGCTTGCGTGAAACGGCCTTTGCCGTGATTCTTGTTGACAAAATCGAGCACAGCCACAGATTATCTTATCTTTGAATCGAAGGACACTGCGATAACGGTTCAATATTCAATATTCAATTGGCAGTGCTCTACTACTCACAATGTTCAAAAAACCTTTAGGTGGACTGAAAACCTCCGCCCCACTGCGCAGCTCAGACAGGCGAAAGCTTAAACAACGCGTAATCTCCGCCTTTGGAATATCTTCTGAAGATGGCGATCTACTCGTACCAGATGGTATTCAATCCGTCAAGTTTACTACTCATCTCGAGGAACCTGGGGTAAGTACTGAGTCTAGATAACACTATCTCTCTCTCTCAGACTGTTCTTACAACCTCAGGTGGCATATTTGGCGCCAGATGGAGACCCATTATGGTTCACTCTTGGGAAAGGTTCTGAGGATCTCATTCCAACAGTGTACACCTTGTGGAAACGCAGAGATCTCCTACCAGTCATCTCAACTCCACCCGCCGTTATTCCAATTCTAGTAGGAGGTGCCGATCTCATGATACCTGGTGGTCAGTCCTTACACGCTCAACTACTAGGATGAGGTGAAGCTAACGCTCACCTTAAGCCAGTTGTCCATAATACACCTGGTCTGAAACAGGATCAGCTAGTATCAATTTTACAATATTGTCGTAGTGGTGAGGGCTCGACACTTTCTGCCCCTCTTGCTGTTGGCAGAATGGCACTCCCAGGCGACAAGTTGGGTCAAAGCACCCAGGAAAAGGGCAAGGCCGTATTTGTTCTCCACACATGGAAGGATCATCTATGGGATTTAGGATCTAAAAGAGACGCTCCCGAACCCCTCCCGTTTAATTCCGGATCAGAGAAAGAACCAGCTGAGAGTGCAGACGAGCATCCGAAAGATGAGACCTCGACAGAAGAGACGGAGCCTCCACCCACAGCCAAACTTGCGACCCTTGCAATTGAGTCACCAGATGGGCCCGCCAACATTGGCCCGTCATACAATGCTCAAGAAATCAGCAGCCTCCTTCACACGTCGTTACTCCAGGCCATTGCAACAACAATCCCATCTTCCGCATTTCCCATTCCTGCGACCCTCTTCTACACGAATTACATCTTGCCTTCTCGACCAGCATTCCCTGCCTTGATCGTCCCACACTCTGGACATACCCCTCCAGATGCTTCTCCGTGCCCGAGCGCCACTGAAATCACGATCAAATCATCGACTCATAAGTCGCTTACAGCTTTCTTGAAAAGCGAGGACAAGGCTGGTTTGATCACCACTAAAGCGCCACAGAAACACTCCAATCAGACCGATCTCACGATCACTTCAGTCAATGCGAAGCATCCTTCTATCGATGGGCACTGTCTCTATGCCACGCTGAAGGATGTCGAGATCACAGCTGCGAAGAAGGCGAAAAGGGAAGAGAAGGTTCGGGAAGAAGCGGCTGGGAATGGAGAGGTTTCGGTGACAGAACTATGGAAGCCTCATCAGGCGACAGTAGCCTTGTTTGAAAAAATGGGTGGCGAGTACGTTCATTCTCAATATCTTCTGGCATGCTCTGACAGTGATCTAGTCTTTCAAAGCAATATACAATGGCTGAGATCAAAGCCACTGTCAATTCCTACATTGCTGCGAACTCTCTCGTCAATCCGAGAGAGCAGGCATATATCAATCTTGATGAGTCCCTCATCGACTGCGTCTCTTCCAAGCTCAAAGGCAAAACAAAAGATGACCATGGGGCTCAGGCATTGTTAGAGTTCATGAAGAGGGATGAACTCACCAAGGCAATTGTTGATCGTATGCAAAACTGGTACGAGATCTCTGATGGCAAGGAAGTCGTCAGGAAGTAAGTCGCCTTGGAGCCAGTTTTCTTTTGCGTCGCATCTCACTGAGGTCATCAGGAAGGGAGAGCTCAAACCCATTCAAGTCGTGATGAAAATTCGTCAAGGTAGGAAGGTGTCCACCCTCATATCAGGGTTCGAACCCTTCCTTGTGCTGAATGCCGATGATATGGCCGAGGATCTTAGAAAAACTTGCGCAGGCGCGACATCTGGTACGTATCCCATTGATATGATGTTTGATTATCATGTTCGATATCCATGTCTTCTATCTCGTCTAGTTTCTCCTATCCCCGGAAAACCTGCAGGAGCTGGCATGGAGGTTATGGTGCAGGGCAAACAATCTCAAGCTGTGATGGAGTATCTGACAGGCAAGGGGATCCCAAAGAAGTGGATCGAAACACATGATCTATCAGGAAAGAAATAGTACAAAAGGAAGTACAACAGGAAGTAGGCGATAATAGGTTCCTCGAATTTGCATTTTGTGCTCTGTAGTCTCCATAAAAGGGAATTGCGCACGTGGCTTGTGTTAATTTTGAAGCT
>JABAJX010019827.1:0-48938 GCA_018221735.1 Termitomyces sp. K1Aa
ACGCCCTTAACCTTTGCCTCATCAACCTCAAAGGCAGCCCAATCCTCCGTATACCGTGTTCCACCTTCAACGTCGACTGAAATGGCCTTAGCATAGCAGACATGGCCGATGTTACGGAATCCCATGTCGCTCCACTGAGCCTTGAGTTCGTGGTAGAAGTGCTCGAGTTTCTCGATAGCCTCTTGCCTGCTAAGCGAGTGGTCGCGAGTCTTGCTAAGATTTCTCTCGTCGTCCTTGTTCCGGTTCACCTTTGTCTCCAATGCAACGATTTGTCTGGCATGGAGGTCGACGTTGATGTCGTGGCCTTCAATGCAGTTCCTAATTTCGTCGAGGATCTGCTGGAGACAGTCCGTTGGCATAAACGTACTTCTTATAAAAACCCTTGAATTCGTAGTCGATGGTGGTGTCCTTCCGGAGGACATGGCAGTTGCTCACGCCGAAAACCTTGTCGCTAGGGTTGCCGTGCTTGTCTTTGTTTTCATGGAAGAAGAGAGTGAGGCTACCCTGAACATCGATGTCTGTCTCCTTGGTGGCAAGGGGGATGTTGAGAGCGGCGGTCAAGGTACGGCGGACGTAAGCGCTAGGATCGCTGTCGCGCACGACGGGCATAAGGAGTGGACCGGCTAGTTTGGACGGAATAGCCTCACGCCATTCGACCTTGGTGTCCTCGACTCCATTCTGCACGAGGAGGGCAAGGATTTCCTGAGAGACGTCGTGGAGAGGTAGAGTTTGGATAAACGCCGACCCAGATGACGACGGGCCCCAGAGTCTGTTCGTCGTCTTCTCCGTAGGTGACAAAACGAGCAGGGTCGATGGACGAATAGCGAACATTATAACTTTTGATAAGGTCGCGAATCTGAGGGCCGACAGTATGCCAGACCTTGTTGAGCGAGGTGTTGTGCACTCCTCGAAGGGACTTGTAAGGGGTGAGATGGAATCTTCCTTGGAGCTTGGGAAAGGTATTGTTGAGGAAATCAGAACGGTAGAGGAGGATGGGTTGGTCGCCGGAGACAGTAATACCGTGATAGTACCATGCTTTCTCGTACTCAGAGAGAACATAAGGCGAGATCAGCGAGATAGAATCCACAAGCGTTGTATAGATAGGAGAACAAAATAAGGAGTAGTGCAGGTCTGAGATAAGGTGAGGACGAGATGCCGTCGTATTGTGGCATCGGTTTACTAGAAATAAGTAGGTCAAAGTCTCAAAGGCCGCCATTGAAGACAAATTGCATTGCTCAACTCTGGTGAGGACAAGCTCGATCTAACAGAGGACTATGACTTCGTTATCTTAGCCATGTTCATATGATCAAATTTGGATCAAATTGAAGTTAGTATCAGGCGGTCACACTGACTCTCGAATTCGGTTTCAAACCGCAGTTTCCACTCTGTATATGACAGTTTCATTGATCCACCGTACGATTGCTCTCAGTGGGGGTTATTCGCTTCTCCATCGTATCGTCGGCTGTCTTCATCGCGTTGATGGCCACCGGTGTCATCCTCATTATCCGCATCATCCTCATCTTCGTTGTCGCTCTCCTCGTCCTCATCCTCATCCTCATCCCCGTTCTCATCCCCGTCCTCTTCGCCTTCCGCTTCGTCGTCCTCTTCGTTCTCTTCTTCCACACTTTCGGTGTCTTCATAGAATTTATCCAAGTCCTTGAACAACCCTTTCGACTGAGAGCCCACAGGAGAGGAATCTCCGCCGGTAGGCGTGAGTACGATCGGTGACACGTTCTTAGCTCGCGGCTGTTGCTGTTGCTGCGCCGAAGAGATTGCAAGAGGTACAGGAAGGGGCACAGGCTCGTCGACATCTCGCAGTGATGCTTCAACACCGTTTTCGAGCCACTCTGGCAGCATCCCGTCGAGTTGCATTGATTTACCCGTCACTATGCTCAGCGTCCCTATTAAAGAGCCGCACTCTGTGGGTTCATTCAGCAAAAGTCCTCAGCATAGAGGTATGAAAACAATACTTACCCGCATGACTCAGCTGGTCTTCCATTATTCCAGACTTGCCCTCAAAGAGCACCAATTTGACCTGTTCTCGTCGAAGAATTACCCCGGCACGTTCATGCTCAACACCATTCATCAAAGACGTTGGGATTACACCAGCGAGAAGAGAAGAAACCATCCTCGCACGATCTCGCACGTCATAGTTGACATCGTAGCGCGCTAGGTTGAGCACATATTGACTAAGAAG
Organism: Termitomyces sp. K1Aa; assembly: GCA_018221735.1. NCBI lineage: Eukaryota > Fungi > Basidiomycota > Agaricomycetes > Agaricales > Lyophyllaceae > Termitomyces > Termitomyces sp. K1Aa. The sequence goes on from JABAJX010019827.1 coordinate 2,198, forward strand.
TGCGAGGACCCGATCGTTTGGGCTAAGCACGAACAACTTTGCAGCCAGTGTGATTATCTGGATTTTGACCAAGGCCGTCTAGCAGAGGAAACCTTTAGGTATGTCAAGTGGTTCGTTCATACAGAAATCGGCATACCTCTTGTACGAATGTCTTCGCTGTTCTCCGAAGAACATCTGGGGCCCAATCCGCCACACCTTCAGGACCTGGACCTTTCTCCTCTGACGCGGCATATTGTCCCACTAGCCAAATAACACAAGCCCGCGCTTGAGCATGCCGGATGTCGTCTATTTTGTGGGCGAGTTGAGCAATAATCTTGATTGGCGATCGAGAGATCCCAGGCAATTCCGAAGTAGTAGACAGTTGCATTTGGACAAGGTGTTTGAGGACTAGAACGGCGCTGCTTATGACGACGTCTGTTGAGAGTTACATCGTTGGGTTCAGGAGGGAGGAAAAGGTCAGACTCACCGTGATCACTTTTGATCATGACAAGTAGAGAATTGAGGCATTGCTGTGTTGATTCTGGGATGAGACGGGCACATCGTCCAATTCCTTGGATAGAATCGGATACTATGGAGTCATCTGGGTCGTCTGCATAGTCCTGACATATCATGATCAGATACCGCAGCGTATATATGCAAACATACACATACGACAAGTTCTCTGAGGATAATCGCATAGTTTTCCACCATTAGAATGGTGAGGAGGAGCTTGATCTTCTCTTGCTTGACTTGGCGGAGGTCGTCACTACGCACTAGGAACCTTGCAAAGAAAGGCGCGAACAAGTGCTACATTAACAAGCTCGACTTTTAGCACTCAACAGTATTGGTCAGACCTGGTGACTTACAGGTGCGGAGCGGGCAATGTCATTAATGTACACCAAAACGATACGTTCGACTTCGACTGAAGAACTGAGCAATCGTAAGAGTGGATTCACGATTTTGGACAAATAAGACGGAGGGCCAGCATAGAAAAATATGCGTGTTACTGCTAAAACAACCTGGCATGATATTTTAGTAATATTTTGAGAGACGTCACAAACTATACTGACCGCCGGGTTCCTGCTTTGAAATAAAGGTTCCACAGAATTTAGGAGGAGCTCGACGTCCTTGTCAACTTCCTCGTCGTTGTCACCTTTAACGATCGGTCTTGACAACATCGTACGTGCATATCGAAGAAGTAAGTTTGCCAAATCTACTTGTCCCCATTCGTCAACATCTACGATGACTTTGCACAGGCGGCGGTAATGTTGATGTAGGAGGTCAAGGCGAGTTGGGCAGACAGCTTCGAATGCGACGGCGACACTTCCGAGAGAAAGGGGAGAACGATCATTGAGAAGAGTAGTGAGGATGCCAATCATGGATGGTAAATGTGAACTGTCCAGCCTTCATCGATGTCAGATGAGGATACACAAGAAAGGCGGACAACACACTCGAAACATTTGGGAATGGCTAAAGCCGCATTTTTCCTTACATATGGGCTGATATCCGCTGCGCATTTCTTAATTGCAAGTACGACGAGACTTCCAATCATCGGTACTTTGATTCCGCTAAGCACACGCAATGCCATTGCTCGGATGAGAGGACTACTATCCGTCAAGTCTTTTTGAAAGGTGTTGATCGATAGCAAAGCGAGGTCAGGCTCATGTTCTGCATATCGCAATAGGTAGATATAGACGAGCTTTCGAATCTCAAGATTGTGTGACGCGACGTTCTTGACAACTTGAGCAAAGTACTCGGACACGTTTCGGCCTTTGGATATCAACTGGCGAGAGTTGGTGTCTTGTACTGTACGATTTCAAGTGGACATACTGCTATGAGCCTCTTCATTGCATCCAGTTTCTCCCGGTCACTGTTTGAGTCGAGCTGACGGCGAATGTCCTTGACCTTTTCGTCACCCTCGAGATAGTTGGAACCGGTTGCTCTCGATAAATTAAGATCTCTCGTGTGCTCCGAGAATGATTCCTGAAGTCGCATTCCCAAGCGCGAGGCATTTTCAGTGATAGTGTTCAAGTACTGCCCGGACATCGACATGGTGGCCCCAAAACACGATATAAATAACCACTAACAAAAGATGCCTCCCCTCCTATTCGTCTTTACTTTATCCCTAGGTGGTCGTGCTCACAACCCAGAGTCTAAGGCTTTACCCTATTCTCACCTTGATATAATCTTCATTGCTTGAGATTGGCACGCTTTGATTGCTCTCTGCACCTTTTGACCATCTTCTCCAGTGCTAGGCCCGGACTTAGTATGATTTGCGGCTTCAAGTTGCCTCATGTATAGCTAGGTTCAACTACCATTCCGATGCAAAACTGGATGCCCAATATATCTGCGGCGAGCAATAACCACCTTTTTGTTGCCTTTTTGTGTACTGAAGTACAGCCTCAAAAGAAGTAACTATCCATAACCAGACTATAACTGCGGTTTCTGGGACTCCGTAGGAAAGAAGTATTTCTAATGTCCTCATTGCAAGATCTAGAAACTTCTTAAAGGCAGTGATCCACAGCTCATGCTGTACGTGAGTAAGGCACAGACGCCCAATTCAAATAAAATCATCCCCTTCAGACCACGAGGAATACGATGTCTTCCAACAGACACCCTTACGCAAGCTGGCACAGCTTCTAGCATAAGAAGCGAGTGGACGAGAGATGAAATGGACAAAGATGTCCTATGACTACACGGCTTATATTCCTGAGGGGCCCGGGGAGGGTTCCTCCCGACCCTGGTCCATTTAGTAGTATCCTCAAACGCTGTAAAACCACCCTCTCTCGTTTATCTACCTCTTCGGACGCCATCAAGTGTTTAACCGCTCTTTCTCAATCTGCTGATGCTTTTCCGCCCCTGAAAAGTGGGACTTGTAAGAGGCATTGAACTCTTTGTATGATCGCGTCGTCGTCTCGCACGACCCGGGATATATCTGTATCTGTAGCTTGTATTTGGTCCTGGCCCTTGGCACGCTGAACGAGTTGAACCACTGTGTGATGTGTACGCATCGTCATAAAGCACTGGTGATAAAACACTGGACACCACTATTTTGGGACTTGCAACTACGAGGAACTGCGACGCGCGGTTTCGACTATCTCTTCTGCAATGACCTCAATGGCGTCTGTGCTTTTATGGAGGCGGCACTTGGTATGGAGGTGTGTTCGTGATCACAATCCACCCACCACTCATGGTCAGTTGGCACACGTCCCAACTCGGGTCTTGACCCGGGTGAACACCAAGTGGGTAGGGTGGGAAGTGACTATGGCGCTGGCTCCCCTGCTGTATACACTACTCCAAATGAATGAGGATGGCTTCAACCTCCCTCCCACAATCACCACACTGCACCTGCAACAACTCGAGAAGGGACTAGGGGACAACGCAGGATACACCTACGAGGAGAGCCTTTGAGGGGATGAACACCCTTCCCTACCAGAAAATCGACAGGGCACTGTAAAAGCCACAAATGGTATCAACCATAAATATTTGGTGGGTACTATGAATGTGCGCATGCTGCAAAAAAGACCTGATCGAGAGACCCATTTCTACATACAGGAGATCATTGTGTAAGTACATATCCGAGCGAGTATCCAAATTGCACTGATCGCAAGTTTGACCCGATTGATTCAGATCCATGTTTCTTCATCATCGACAGCGACGATCATCGATCAAATGGGCCCAACTATGTATGTGCTCCTTCGGGTCTCAGGCTCTCTCTGGCTTAGAACTGTCGTGAGCCACATCCGCCCATACATTCAAGTATCCAATTTCATAGTACGCGGGATCGTTTTTTCCTCAATCATCTTGTCCGAAACCACCCAAAACAATGCACACAAACCTTGCATCGTGTTCCGTATATGTTCCGCTCCCGCTCTCAGCCACTTGGAATATATACTGGTCAAAACAGCCACGAATATATAAACCCTACTTCCACTGACCAACAACCTCATCCAACGCTTCTCATTCATCCTTTATCCCTCCACCAAAGACTCCTCCAGTTTTCGCTCTCAAATGCATTCCATACCTACCAAAGCCTTATTTATCATGGGCATATGCTTGTCGGTCATCTCTGCATCACCCACCCCCACCTCTGGAGAGTCAGATGCAAATATCGCTGTGATACCTCGGGCACTTGGTACGTCTGCCATTTGAAGACAACTTGAATATCATTTGCTTACTTTGGACTTGCAGATAAACGCGTCCCAGGTGTCATTAATGACGTCGTAGATGACGTCCTTGAGCTTGAAGACCCGAGAGAACGTAGAAGAAAACAGCTCAGCAAAGACAAGACCAAAGACAAGGTCAAAGACAAGGTCGAAGACATCACTGATGATGTCCTTGATGACCCGACAGAACATAGAAGAAAACGGGTCAGTAAAGGCAGAAAGAAAAAATCAATCCCAAAAGAGATCTAGAGAAAGAGGAAGGGGGGAAGGGGGGAAGACTGGGACAAAAATTCCAAAACAATTTTGGTTATCATCTGATGTACTGTGACCCTAGACGCAATTCTGCCCCTTGGAGAGCCTTTAACCTCTTATGGATTTCCTTCTGTACCATCTGAAAGCATGTCGTCTTGCGTGCGACTTAGTACTTTCCTACTATCGAGTAGTTTTTATTTTTCTATTAATTTACTTATTTTTTAAATTTGTCCACCGAGCTTCATGATAGAATCAATCCGAACCTATTTTTAGTGATTTTCGATCAATTACTCTATGTCAAGCTTATGACGAATCCCATCTCACTTCGTTCAAGCCGGGAGGCTTACTTATGATTTCCCCCAGGATTCCTAATGCTAGCCTCTAGATTCGATGATCCCTATCCTACTATCTCGATGCAAGATCGGACGCCCAGGGTGTAAGTACATCTGCAGCAAGTGTAGCACACCGCACCTTGTGTCGTGTTGAATTACATACAGCCTCAAAAGAACTATCGATAATCAAACTATAACTGCGGTTTCCAGAATTTCGTTGGAAAGAAGCACTTTCGTCGTCCTCATTGCAAGATCTAGAAATCTCTCAAAGGCAGTGCTCCACAGCTCATGCTGTACATGGGCGCCTAAAATACAATTGAATCTAATATTATCACCTTCAGACCATGAGCAATATGCTCAGGCTGTTCTTCTAACAGACACTACCCTTGGTACGCAAGCTGGCACAGCTTCTAGTATAAGAAGTGAGTGGGCGAGGGATGAGAATGGACAAAGAGGTCCTATGTCTAGGACTACACGGCTTATATCCCTGAGGGGCCCGAGGAGGGTTCCTCCTCGACCTCCCGACCCTGGTCCATCTATTAGTATCTTCAAACGCTGTAAAACCGCCTTTTCCCGGTCATCTACCTCTTCGGACACCATCAAAACTTGTTTAACCGCTCTTTGTCAATCTGCTGATGCTTTTCCGCCCCTGAAAAGTGTTTGTGGTGGCGTTCTGGCGATTTGGGACATAGCAGATGTGCGTGTGCGTGTTTTTGGTTTCGTTGATATATATGAATTGTTGGTATTCAGCGTGTCAAGAACTCTCGCAAGGGCGCTAAGACACTCGCAACGCGCTGCGTTGAGATTCTTAATATTATAGCTGACTCTGTGCATGATCCTTCTGCTTTGTCTTCTGAGATGCAGGCAAGCATTGCCAAGTTCAATGGGTAAGTCTGTCTTGGCATTTGTTATAGATTGACACTTGATTGTATACATATAGCCTCTTGACCGAAATTATTGAGGCGCTTGATGCGATGCAAAAGCAAAGTAGGACGAAGCGCTTTGTGAAGCTGAATCGTAATGATGATGTACTCGCCACTTTCGATCGTCGTCTGGATGAAATATACCAAGACTTCAATGTATGCCTTTCCCGGTTCGATGCTCGCAATGATTTTGACGCTCTGTTATCAGACTGTTGCCAATCTGCAGACACACTGTATTGTTGTTGATACGTCCAAGCGGCTCAAGACTACATCCCAGCAAGTTGAGAATCTCGATAATGAGTCCAAGCGCAACAACATCAGACTTGAGGCCATTGTTTGTAAACTTCGTTTTTCTCACATTATCTCTACCGACACATTGGTGAATATCTAGGAACGCTGCGTCAAGTCGAACCTTGTCATTACAGTCGGTTTATTTTGAGTCCCGATCACAACACAGGTTCTTGGAAATGAAGTGTGTCAACGTTTGTCCTGAATGAGACCTCCCCTCTAACAGGCAGACATCACGGACACCTCGTCTGCCATTAAATGCTGTACACTGTGGTCATCCATGGGATTCAAAAGCTCTCGTTGTTTTGAAATCGGTCTGTTTTGACATTTTCTGGTATCTGTGACATTTCTCAAGGTCGAATATCCTTGCACGGCCAATAACAAACACAACTTAAGTAACCCAACCTTACACAACTTTAAAGCAAGCCTAGTTAGATGTCTGGCTAGGAGTAGTCCAATGGTATCCTTTTTATCCTAGTCATCTCGAGAATGCATGAGGAGGCGTATGTGTAAAGACTTGAAGATACAAATCGACCGAACCTCAAGTTAGGGTTACAAATAGCGGTAAATTGAGGAGACTGGGTGGCTCGGCGAGCGAGTTTGCAACGAGCAGTGATCGTCCTTGGATCGTCCCAGATCATGCTCCCGTCCCAGCAGCCCCCGTCCCTCCAGTCGGCGCTCAGCATGGACCCCAACCAGCATCTCATCCAGCAGCAGCAGCAGCAGCAGCCACCGCCGTCAAACAAGAGGAGGAAAAAGGCAGACGCCAACAACGACGAGGCAGCGGCACCGTCTGAGCCGCGTCGTCTGCGGCGGTCGCATGAGGCATGTGCGAGATGTAGGAGCAAGAAAATAAAGGCAAGTCCCGGCGGGCGACACCGGCGGCAATTTCCAGCTTACTGACTTGTCCCAGTGCGACTCAAAACATCCCCGATGCACCGCATGCGCCACAGCGGGCACCGCCTGCCACCAGGAAGACCGCCACCGACAGACCCTCACCCCCCGTGGCCACACAGAGCGCATCGAGCACCAGGTGGCCCAGTGCGAGGCCCTGCTCAAGCGCCATATTCCCGGGTTTGAGCTCGACAAGCTCGATGAAATATGTGCGAGGGAGGGGATCGAGGTTACCCTCGCCACACCGTCCTTGACGCCGTCTTTCCAGTTCCAACAGACCTCGGCCTTTGCCCGGACCGCTGCTCCGGTTGGTCAGCAGCCCCTCCCGCCGCCACAGCCTGGTATGTACTATCCCCCGCCTCCCCCGGGATACATGGGCCCGCCTCCGCCCCATGGTTACGGAATCATGCCCCCCTATCCGCCCTTCCACCCTGGTATGCCCATGCCCGGTCCTCCAGGCGCTTACAATCCCCATTTGCACCCATCATTCCAGCCGCCCCCGCCAGGCTACATGGGTCCTCCTCCGCCCCCGCCTGGGCATCCTGGTGCTCCTCCTCCTCAGCCGGCTCCTGCTCCGAATGCAGTTCCGCCACCAATCACTGCGCAGGTTTTACCCCCTCGTGACTTGTCCAATAAAGGACAAGATCCCGACGGTAATGACATGTCCAACACCGAAGTAAGCCAGTTCTCAATCTTACTTATCTCGTCCTGATTTCTTTCAAGTCTCTCGCCAAAGCCTTTGGTGTATCTGCAGCGATCGTCAACGATCTCAAGCTCAGCCCGGGTACGGTTGACAAAGAAGATCTAGCCGTTGGTTCTAATGGACTCAGTTCTGGACGCGATCGCGGTTATCATGAAGGCTCCATGCCTCGCGATTCGACCCAGTGGGTGCAGCTCCTCGTCCGACGCAACTCGACCGCTTCCGCGCCCCCAGGTCTGGATATTACTGATCCCCCCGACGCAGGTCAGTCCATCGAGGTCTGGCTACCCAAAGACCGCAACACGGTCCAGCACATCGTCAACGGCTACTTTACTCGACTCAACGTCCATCGACCCGTCTTTGTCCGCAAGGACTTTGAAAAGACATTGAACTCTTTGTATGATCGCGTCCCCGTCACCCATGACCCGGGATACATCTGTAGCTTGTATTTGGTCTTGGCCCTTGGCACACTGAGCGAGTTGAACCACCGTGCTGGCGTTGCGGGTGACTCGCAGTATTTGGGATCTGCACTGGCTAGGAAACTTATGCCCAATTGGCCTGAGCATGACGAGTTCTTTGGTCGTGCGCTCTCTGTCAAACCCGATTTACGCGTCACCATCTCGAGTTTGCAGGCTCTTATTTTGTTACATTGGTATCTTTACATCGAGGTACGGTCCCTTCAACATACTCGTTTTGCATTTTCTAACGCCCTCGTAGAGACAAGGTCGTACCCTCTGGCGTCTGGTGGGCAGTCTTGTCCGTCTGTCGATCGAGCTGGGTTTACACCACGATCCCACGACACAAATGCACCCGATCCCACCTCACGCCGCAGGCACTGCTCCTCCGCCCCCTACCAGAATATTCACCGACGAAGAATGCCAGCTCCGCATCCGTCTCTGGGGGATCGTCCTCGTGCACGACCGCGGCACATCCATCCTCCTCGGCCGACCCCTCGCCATCGCCCCGAGCGACTCGAGCACCCCACACCCCACGCGTCCGGCGGGTGCTACGTACGACTTCTCCGAGCACTTTGAGCACTCGATGCCTGTTGCTGATATCCAGGCTGATATCATCAACTCGCTGTACGTACCCAAGAAGCGGCAGGGCGGGGACGTGATTATGAAGAATGCGACGAGGATTATTGGGAGGATGGCGGAGTTTAGGAAGGGTTTGCCGGAGAAGTATAATTTGTATTTTGAGGGGACGAATGAGTGGCCGATGGAGAGGAGGAGTCAGCTTGTGCAGGAGATTACGGAGGATGAGGGGTTGACGCTGCTTAAGGTTGGGATTGCGAGGATTTTGCTGCTTAGGGCGTTGTTTAATTCGAAGGAGTTGACGTATACGCATCGTCATAAAGCGCTTGTTGATGGTTGGTGTTGTTTCTTTTCTCTTATATCGTGCTGACAATCTAATCTACTCGTGCAGCCATCGTCACGTCCCACAATATGATCATCATCCACAACCAGCTCATCCGATTCCCGGACATTGCATTCTTCACGTCTCCCATCCCGCTACACATCGCCGCGATGGTCATCCTCTACGGCCACATGTCAAAATGCGATACGCTCTCCCGCTCAACCGCACTCGAGGACGTCTGGCTCGCTCTCGATATGCTCCCGCGCTTCCGCTGGCGCTGGGAACGCAAAGACTTCAACGGAAGCCACCCCCTCATTTCCAAGCTCGCGGAACGCGTTATGGACGTCAACCTCGCTAGTGTGGAACCCATCACACACCCTGCACTCTTGACGGAGCCGAAATGGGAGGAGGACGAGTCGCCCGTGGCGAAACACCAGACGGCACCTGCGCCTTCGCCCATCGTGGCAGCGGCGTACCCTAACGGCTCCGGCGCAGCAGGTGCGGTCGGGTATGGATCTTCTTCTTCTTCTTCCGGGAGAGTGAACGGGACCGCCCAGCCGAATACGAATAGTGGGAATAGTAATAGCAGTGCGGGGTCGACGCCCGAGCAGCTCGTGGATGTGCCGCATCAGTTGTTTTATCCGTTTTATCCGGAGACGTCGGCGGGGACGGTGTTCCCGCAGCCGGGGACGGGGGCGAGGGATTATAATCAGCTGTTGGCGGTCGCGGCGCAGGGACAGGGTGGGTCGTATGAGGAGTCGCAGGATTCGTTCATGTCGGAGGAGAGGGATCCCGGGATGGGGAGTGTTAATGCGCAGCAGCACTCGATGATGTGGGTGGATGTGGTGAGTGCTTTGTGCTCTGTGTGTGGGTTTTCTTTGGTGCTAATGATTTGTAGGGATCGAGAGGACAGATGCAGACGTATCCTGTTGCGCCTCAAACGTGAGATTTTGATTGATTGGTGTATATCGTTGTACATATTCTTTTCTTTTTGTGTCGTGGTATAAATTGTTCGTTGTATGTTTCTTGTTTGGTTTGTGTCTGTTATTCCTACTATGTTACTTTGCTCTCCTGTCTTGTCTATTGGCTCGTATGATGCACATGTACTCCGTGTGTATAGATAGATACTGTGAACGGCCGTTGTCTGATCTGTCTCTTTGTAGTTTATCCAAGTACTGTTCGAGATAGAGTAGTTGTGTTTTCGGTAGGAAAAAATCAACCGTTTTAGGTTCATAGTATGATATTGAAAAAGAAATATATGTTGCTATTCGTAAAACGCTTACAGACTCCAGAGTACATATACTACATATGAAGAATCGTTGTAGGTTCCTTTGTTATACATGTGCATGAACGAGTATGAGATTGAAAAAGTATATTCGTAAAACGGGTAGTTTATCCAAGTCGTACTGTTCGAGATAGAATAGAAAATCAACCGTTTTAAGCTCATAGTATGATATAGAAAAAGAAATATATGTCGCTATCCGTAAAACGCCTATAGTACGTACAGTGATACTACATATGAAGTACTACATGAATAGGAATTAGTATCCAGGGATCAACATGGTAGGGTATTTAATACAGAGGGAGCATGATTTGCGAGAGCCAAAAAAAAAGTACACCCGGATTTCGTTAGTTACTCGAATCTGAAATGGCGTGAAAGTCTCTTTTCGAGTGTGGAGCAGGCACCGCTGTCGCTCCAAACACCCACAATTCCGCCAGGGGTATCTGGCGATGATGGATGATCAAGTTAAAACGGGCGTAAAAGTTAGTAGGTATGTCGACGCACCTCCAAAGCTCCACCACTGCGCAGTCCATTTGTGACCACTATGCGACAATTGTGAGATCCCAAGATTTTGATTGGAATAGATTACAACGTACTTGTATGCAACAGTGTTGCCGTGAACGTACTAGAGGTTAGAACGATGTTTGAGTGAGACTAACCAAGTAGTCCGGATGAGAACTTACGACAACGGATGGGTCCCAATTAGCGATGCCTTGGCAGCCTGAGGGAGGCTTGGGAGTTGTCGTGGGAGTTGTCGTCTGTTTCGTCGTTGTTTTCGTTGGGGTCGTAGTCTTGGAAGTTGTTACTTTGGTCGGAGAGGTAGTTGTCTTGGTGGTCGTTTTGGTAGTAGTAGTCTTGGTCGTGGTAGGCTTGGTAGTGGTAGGCTTGGTAGTCGTTGGAGTCGTTGTGGGTGGAGATGGATTGTTACTAGTCAAAGCCCCCTTGACAGCAACATCGTATCGGTTGTTGCCTGACCAACCCGGTAATGAGCAAGGGACGTCAGCAATGGTAACGAATGACTTACCGTAGGCTTGGGATACATCCCACAGCATGATGCCACCGAACGAAGAATACTTGGAACGTGTTTCTTGAGCGATTTTTCCGAGAGTCGCTGCGCTGACATAGCCTGTGTTGGCAGCAGAGTCCGATGCAGGGGCCCCGATGTAGACTTTGACATTCTTGTTGGGAGAGGTGTGCTTTGCCCAATCGTCCCTGCAGACGGCGATGAGCCACAGAAGACACTCATTCGAGCGTTTGGCACGAACCAAACGCCAAAGTTCCATAACTGTAAAGATGATCAGCGTTTACAAAATCAGAAAGTATCCAGAAGGTACGCATACATTAGGGTTGTTGTAATTGTCAACACTGCAATAGTTGTTGTACTGTGCAAGGGCGGTCAGGTCATTGAATATCGTGGCAGTCGCTGAACTCACACTGTGAAAAAAGTAATTTAGTATGGACCGATAACCAAAAGAGTAAAAACACCAACACTTGGAAACGACAGTAAGTAATGTGACAAGGGTTAGTGCTCTGTTGAGGCTAAGTATAGCAGACTTACACTAACAACCATTATTAGAATAGATGTCAGATCGAACGAAAAACACGACTTGCCTGGACATAGATTGCATCAAATCCAACAGCATTGATAACAGATCCCAAGTATGCATCAGGAAAGGGACATTGGGGTGCGCCCGTGACATAATATCTGTAGGATCTCAGTGTGTTTACTAGATAATGGTAAGGAGGACTCTACCTCTTGCCCGCTCCGTTTGAGAGTTCCCGCAATGCAGTGACGAATGCTGCCATACCGTTACTCGACCCACCCTCAACGTCGAGGTCGACACTGAAGAAAGCATCAGAGTATGGTCAAAGGGAGACCTGACAACAATGAAATACCCGTCGAGAACGGCATCACCGAAAGGTCGCGTGGGGCTGGAACCTCCGAGGAAGAGATTCCACACCGTGTGGGCAAAGGTCCGTGCTTGTGCGTCTGAGGAAAAGGCGGTGGACCCTGTCGCGCCGCCGAGACTGATAGTCACAATCTTGCCGCGGCGTTGGCATTCTTTGATATCGTCCGTGAGTTGCTGACACATTGCCAGATTCGTCCCGGGGAAAACATTGCCGTTCTGGCTGTTGCAGGTCTGTTAAAGTGGAAACAGGAATGAGTTTTGTTTGGAGGCGAGAGAGAGAGGGAGACACGTACACTGGCTAGATCAATTTCAGGGAGACCACCGTTGGAGAAGAAGATGTAGAGGAAGGCAAGAGGGATGACATTGATGGTATCATCCTGAGAAGCAAGTATCAGGGATTGTCATGAACTATGGCTAAGGACACACCTGGCAGTATGTTGACAAGGACTGCTGAGAGTATGCAGTACTTGGATGGGTTGCACCATACGAATTCTGGCCGTAGTATCTATCAAAGAATCTATTAGACGACTTGGTGAGTAGATCGACGTGAATTCCTACGCGACCAGCTGTAATCAGCGTAGTACAGTCAGCCTGAAAGCATTCATCAAGACGAAGTAAAGCGACGTACATTGTCCGAACGGGAGATATCAAACCCCGCTACTCGAAGGAACGATGTGGTCGTCGTGAACAGGAGGCTCAAAGAGAATCGTTTGATATTGCTGAAAGGCATGCTCGATGTCGATAAAAGAGCGAGGAAGGAAAGAAAGGAGGGTGCCGCTATGAGTTCGAAATCTTCACATGTAGCGCCTCTTATACACCTTCTGAACTAGCCTTGCGACAATGCAGGAACCAACACTTGCATGGATAGCGGAAAGTTTGAGGCGGTGAATCATTTGGCAAGTATCAAGGAGTGTAGACGAGACATTTTGTCGGCTGGTTGTGACCAAGTTAGGGAACACCCTCACGGTAAAGGATCTAAATTACGAGGTGGCCCGAATTGCACCAGTCCTCGTGAACGGGTTCTGAGGCGTAGAGGGATAATTGGCGTTATGGCTTGTCGTCATACTTACGTATGTCTTCTAGCCACAGGTATCTTCTAGCCAAAGGTAATTCAATTGAACAAAGCAGGGTCAATTTGTGCCTCCAAATATTTGCCGCGTCAATGCCGCAGATAGAAATCTGTAATCCAAAATGAAGATCTCAGAATCAAATCAGATGAGGCGCAACTTGGAAGGAATGTTACCGGAACCAGAAAGTCTCGGTTTTATTAAACGATATCGATCGGAAGGAACATAGACGGTACCTTCGACATTAGTGAAAAATGGTCAGAGAAGGAGGAGTCATTGGCGAACTGCAAGGAAGCACAGCTACATGTAGGTTACACGCTGCGTTTGGTATTCTTCCAGCAAGCAAACATAGAAAATTGAAACCGACTGAGTGAAAGCTCAAAAAGACCGTAATCCCCGGTCAGTGCTGATAGTCACATCGGTATCCTGTCAAGAATGGAAGATGAGGCCATTGTACCCTCGAATGTTGTTACACAGAATAGCAGTTCTGATAAAATACCTCTTCTGAGCCCTGACACTTAGACACTGCAATAAGAATCCCCCTGCCCAAACCGTCCCCCACTTCTCCCCGAGTAATGATGACACACACGGCTGCTCAAATGAGCCAGCCGTAAAATCGTCATTTCCGTGTATCCCTCTTGAAGTATGAGCTGTTGACAGCGGATGCTTGCACCATGTCGAATATGGTTTCTCCAACTCCTAGGAACTTCTCCGCAACAGAACGAAGTGTAGGGTCCTCTATGGCGGACGCATCTGGGCTACATCCAATAATGAATCAAATTGCTGAATGGGACGGCGATCAGGAGAAACTCACGAGAAGCCACTTGACCGCCGAACACCTGCGACGACTGTAGACAGGAGTGCGGCGTCAACAGCGTAGTGAACAAATCTGCCAAGCATGGGTAGGGCAGTAGTTTTGTCAAACTAGGAAGACAGATTGACTGGATGGTGGTCGCTGTTGATTGTCGCGCCAACAACCCAGAAGGGGCAATTACCGAATGTTGATCACAATTATTTCAAATCACATTATTTCAAGACTTTTTCCTAGTTCTTATGTACACGTGAACCTCAATATCGTATGTATATATTCGAATGGACTGCGCTGTCAATGACTGTCAACGGGCCCTCCTCCCTGGCGGCGATCTCGTGCACTGGTCTGTGTGACTCACATGCTAGGGCGCCCACACGAGGCCGACCTTGAGGCTGACTTGAAGAAATTGCGCTACTTTATCCAACGAAAGGCTTCGGTGGCTTTAACTTCCATGACCGACGCTGTCTCAGAGCTGGGACATCTCGATAGATGGCAACAGCCCTAGCTCAACAGATTCTTGTATCCTGAAGCTTGAAGAAGCTTAGCATATGGTCCGGGGTCCCTTGTAATGCTAAGGAGTCCGCTGTTACTTTTGCTCTGCTGAAAGCTTGAAAGGTCATGATACTAGTGACTCAATGTTTGAACGTTATGAGTTCAACCTCAAAGCAATTTTTGCCAGCATGAAGACAACAATTGACAAGTTTACAACGTATATGGACTAGCTTGATAGGTTCTTTTATTAGGAAATTTCGTCACTCGGCCACGTTACATCTTCATCGTCATGAGGACGCATTGCTGGCTTGACCACAACGACTTCGAGGGTGAATACTTTTAGTTAATGCTTATCCTCAATCAGCCACGACTCCTTCAACGCCATATTTCTGGGTCGCAGCCATGTGAACACTCAGTACGTGTATACTCAACAGCCACAGCCTCAAATGACTCGAAGTCTGTTAGTCAGACGTCAATATACCAGACAAGAAAAAGCTCAGAAGTGGGGACATGGATTAAGTATGGTGATTGGAATAGAAATAATCGTTCCAGAAATTGTTACCAACCATCGATAGCCAACTGTTTATGCTGCCACAAAATCAGAATCGGATCGATGCGACCGGTATCGAGCCGGAAAACTGGATTGACCGCCTTCCGTACTCCATTTCGTTCATGTTCATGTTCCTTGTGACGAGTGTTCTATTACAGAAGATGATGATTCAACACTTCATCGAGAGTTCTGCAATCCGTTTCAAGATAGTACAAGGTTTACATATCTACACAGCAAATGAATGGGAATCGCGGAATCTAGTAGTAGTGCACCTACACGACATCTGCGAAGTACGCCACTGTCGCGACACTACCACGTTCCCGACCCCCATGCATTAAATGCGACGCCTCTGAGATTCCAAAGCCCTTCCCTCGGCTGCAGCGCACCGTTAACATCACGAGCTCTACATTGTACAATTCCGCTTTGCGCAACACCTTCCAGCTCCGCGTCCCAGAGTGTCCAGCTCCACTTGCCTTTCTGGTACGTTATACGAGCATCTTGCCACGTCTTTCCGCCGTCAGTAGTGACCTCGACGCCTGCAACGTTGGCCATTGGACTTGGCACAGCGTAACCTTTGATGTATAAAGAAGTCGGGGATGTAAACGTTACGGAGCCAATGACGGAATTGAGAGGGAGAGACGTCATGCAAGGGTATTTGGGCCAAAGAGTTCTCGCTTCATCTTTTGATGTCACCTGGGGAGAAAGGAAATGTGAGGTGGACGGGCAAGGTTAGGTAGAGAGACGTACGGTTGGAGGAAGGATTTTGTAGTCGCGTTGTTGATAAAAGTTGGGCGATTCAGAGGGAGAAACGATGATGGTATCTAGCCATTTAACCCATCGGGCACCTAGATACCCAGGGATGACGAGGCGGACGGGGCCACCATGCTCGGCTGTAAGGGGTTCGTCGTTCATCTGGCATGTGTGAGTTCGCTTAAGAAATTATGTAGGTTCAAGTAAAGACTAACCTCGAATGCAAACAAGACATCATTCTCAAGATCAGTCGCCCTCTCTAGTGTGATTGATGAGCCATAATAGTCGTCGTCCTGACATAGGGTGGCGTGGGATGCAAAACAAACATGTGTGTTGCCCGGCTGGATGTCGGCTTGAGCCAAGACATCACGGATACGAACGCCACCCCATTTACAATTGGCAATAACGCCACTGTCCCACCCGACACCACTGACGGGTTTGATAGCCCCCATCTCGTTCCGCCGGTTTCCGGCACACTTTGGAAGATCCGGGGTTAGCCTCCTGACATTAGCATGCCGAGGACGAACACACCTGGAGAGCTGCGACCACTTGGACTACAGGGAATAAAGCTTTGAGCTCCGGAATAGTGTATTTAAGTTCCCTTTCGACACCTCCTTTGATGGTAATGGAATAGGTCTCTTCGTTGAACTCGCGGACAGGCCCGTGGTTTCGGCAGTAAACAAGGTCCTCCGGGGTGATATCGAACTCGACCAGTGATGCTACAGGGGCCTCGGCGTTGAAAGGACGGTCGCCTTGGACTTTCAAAAGATCCGAATGAGGAGGTTCAGTGAAGTAGTAGTAGTCCGTCGTCATGGTGGTTTGCAGGAAGCTCTATCACTGTCAAACAGCCAAGTTGATCGGGCGGAACTTGTTCGTCTATGATATATATTATGAAATCCGCACGGTTTCGTGCAGGCAAGTGGAATAACTCAAGGTGTCAGTCACTCTGGTAGTGTGAAGAGATAGAATTAGAGTTAAGAAGCGTAACTTTGCACGACGTGACGGTCTCAATGTTCTATCCCAAACACGTGATCATTTTCGTCTCGTCTAAAGGTACACAGTGAACTCCTTCGTACATGACTGGGCGTAAATCAAGGCTCCAATGATGCAGGGAATGTTCCGTTTTCGCGTTGTTCGTCAAACTTGGAGATCTAATCAAAGTTGAGTGGCAAGGAAGAGTAGTAAATACGGCAAGACTCACCCATTCGTCTTTGAAAAATTACGCGTCGTCAGCGAGGAAAACATGTTAGGGAAAGGTCAACGTACTCGGGCAAAGCGAATTGTATGCCCTTTGGAATTGCTTGCATGGAGCGAAATCCTCTCCCTTGGCAGCGACGCATTTGAAGTAGTCAGTGTAGTTCTGGAAGCTGTACGAAAGTTGAGCTTTAAAAGTGACTGGCTAGGGCTAAATTCGCGCACCAATTCCTGGTTTGGTTGGTGTTGGGGAAACGAGCTAAGTACCGAAGCCATTAACTCGGAATTTCTGACAAACAAAAACTGGGCTTACCGTCGAAACCGACGGTCTGGAGCACAAAGCGGCTGTAGTGCTGTATCAGTAGAGTCAAGCTGAAAGTGAAAGACTAGAGCAACCTTTGCTCAGCGGGGACGGAATCAGACATAGTCGTTACAATTTGGTTTTCGGGATGTGGCGGAAGAATTGACGAGATGGGCGTGCTTATGTCAGCAATTCTACTCTTCTCATGGACGCTCTCAGAGCAGAAATCAACTCGAAGCGCAAAACTCACCACGATGAGTCTGCTCGGCCCACAAAATATATGCGCAGGGGAGATATCGAGCGCATGAAAGAAGAGGCCAAGGCTCGCGAGCGGAAAGAAAGCGAGGAGGCTAGACAGCGCGAGGAGGAGGCCAAGGCCAAGGTTCTCGCGCGCAAGGAGAAATTAGTGAGTTTGTTGCTTTTATGCTTCTCATGCCGTATCCTTATTCGCAAATGGAGAGTAGATACCTTCACGCTCTGCAACCAATTCGCCCCATCCAGGTGTAACTGAAAGCGACAAGTCAGGCGACGGAACGCCAGTACCAGAATCTTCTCTATTCAACATTTCTAATGAAGAGACTATCCGACGGCTACGCGCCAAAGGACAGCCGATACGGCTGTTTGGAGAATCGGACAAGGATCGTAGGCTTCGGTTGAGGGCGCTTGAGCTCATTGAGGAGAAGGGGCATGAGCGACAGGGTGGTCAAAACGACTTCAAGAAGGCTTTGGAGGATGTTGAGAATGTTGAGAAGGAGCTGCAGAAGAAGAGTCATAAAGGGAAGAAGAAGGATGATTCGGAGCAACCTGCAGCAGGCATAATAGACCTGGGACTCGTCAAGACCGATCCTGACAAGTTGTACCCCCTCATCTATTATGCGCTCAAACGGACGCTGAAAGAATGGGGAGATGCTATGGACGAGCGACCAGGTGGGTGGCCGTATCGCTCTAAATACTGCACTTCATCTCTAACTGTTGGTCTCAGAACATATCAAACGTACGACGCAGGGGAAGCTTGCTGCTGCCACACAAGTGCAATCCGCAGAGTATCTAAAGCCACTCTTCAAGACTCTACGGTCAAGAGTCCGTCGTTCTGCAATATTCTGTTCGCCCTCTTACTGACCTATGTGCAGAATCTTCCAGACGACATGTTGGCGCGTATAGCAGAAATCGTTCATTACATGCAAAAACGGCAATATCAACGTGCCAACGATTCGTACCTTCGCCTCTCTATTGGAAATGCGCCCTGGCCTATTGGAGTGACCATGGTTGGGTATGTATTCCGCTAAGTGCCTTAACTATCCCTGACTTACATCCGTGCAGTATCCACGAGCGTTCGGCGCGCGAGAAAATTTCTGCGGATCAGGTTGCGCACGTTCTGAATGACGAGGTCAGCAGGAAGTACATACAGAGTTTGAAACGGTGAGTTACTTTGATTTTTGTGGCTTTCACTGTGCTAATACCTAGTTTCAATAGACTTCTTACGTTTTCCCAGACAAAGTACCCACCGGAGGATGTTTCCCAATTGATGGGGTAGACACTGCCCTGACAGACTCTTTTTGATATTCAGATAATGTACTTTTTAGCTGTTCTTTGCCATTCAATAAATGAATTAAGTATTAAACAAGTCCCCACAGGGGTAGAGTGCCCTTAAATCGTCAGTATGGAAGATCTGATTGGGGACCCTGTAGCACAGATCTTGAACTAATTTGGCTTGTGCGTCTTGCTTTTTTCAACTCTGGAGATTTTAAGGATATGTGCAACCCTATGTCCCAAACATCGCGCGTATGTACAACTATATTCTGCCTTATCTTTTTGCTTTCCTACTCTTCTTTCCCCGCGAATGCGTCTTATCGTCATCATCCAGTGTACCAGGAGTAGCCAGGGCATGCCCTGATTCCTTGACGTGAGCAAACAACTTGGTCTTACTTGGAAAGCGTTGGCGACAAACATTGCACTAGGAGTCGATGAAATGGAGCGGGAGTCAGCTGGCAATTTTGATCGTGGCTCACCTGAATTTGACCATGAGGGTCCTCACCAGCTTCAGCCTTCTTTGCCTGTCGCGCACGTCTCTTGTCACGTTTGGAGGGCTCCGTTGGCAGCGTAGAGCCTGTTACAAGCTCGACTCCAACTTCTGTGTCAACATCTACCTCGTCTGAGGGAGGCACATCCTGAGTATCTTGTGACGGCTCTTCTGGCGTGTGTGCCTCAGAGCGGGCAAGTTTCATCGCCCGCCTTGCTGTCTTCGTAAGGGGTTCAGCCAATTTCAATGGGGTTTTCAATTCTTTTTTCTTCTTTTTCTTCGGCTTGCGAAGGGCTTGCTCCTCTTCTTCGCCTCCTGACTCCTCAGCGGGAGTACCTGGCTCAGGGGAGCCAGTATTATCCTGTTGTAACGGATCAAGATGTGGTGTGCTGGGGCTAGGGGACCGTGCAGGAGGACTATTTGACAGTGTCTCATCCTCTGGTTCATCGACATCAAGCGCGCCGTCCTCATCGCCATCTGAAACCTCCCCAAGATTTAGATTTTCGTCGTCATCCAACATTTGTTGACGCAATAGCTCGACCTCTCGAAAGTGCTTCTTGCTCCGTTCATGACTATCCCATGCGGCCTCGCTCCTAAATGTCTTTCGACATGCCACACATTCCCACTCTTCAGGGTTCTCGCCTTCAGCAACCGCCCAGTCAAGGTCGGCGTGTAGCGTTCCTGTATCCAGCTTTTGCCAATCTTGTTCGACGTATTCCCCTATCATTTGTTGACGTTTTTTCGCTTCCCCGCCCATCGGTGTACCAGAGCCCGAAGTTTGATTTTGTTCGTTCTGACGGGCGATGTGTGATTTATAGCGAGGGTCTCGCTTGCGAATGAATTTGGCAAGAGACTGGAAAGCAATTTAGCTTCACTGATAATTAATCTCACATAGTTAACGTACCCTAATGGTGTCATTGTACTCTCTGCGTGCATCATCGCGAGCTTTCTTGTTGTCCTTCTCCATTAATCTGAATGAAGGATGAAGTTACGAGTTGTCAAGATTGAGAATTCGATTGTCAAACCTTTTCACGCGTCTATCAGGAGCTTCGTTGAGATTCCATTGTTCAGACCAGGTGAAATCCTTTGCTGTTGCAAAATTGATCCATGCTGCATAAAACAATCTGACGGCATGCTGGTCGTCGCCCTTGCCTGGACCTGCCCATGTCCATGTGGAATTGCCAAACGACGGATAGTCGATATCTGCAGAGAACATAGCCTCTTCTGCTCCTAATCGTCCAAAGAGGTTGCGATAGAGTGTAAAGAAACTCTAAAGAGGCAATAATATTAGGAATGAAGTGAATATTGACACAGATCACATACATCTGGACCATCATCGAAGCCCGTCCACAAACTCGCGTCCATAAATCTTGAAAGGTGGCGGGAAGTGAGACCTCGGTCTCTAGCGCGCGGCGGAGGTGCACCTCTCCGGATATCCTCATAGACTGTCTCTGCATCTGGTTCGGGCACTAGTGAGGCCTTATGAGAATCGTACCAAGCGCGTTCCTACTTGCAATATTGATAAGAATTCAAAGTTCCTGACTGGACCAGGTTATTCCTACTTGTTCGTCACTGAGGACCTTGAGATGAGACCGTTCATTAAGTTTATGATCATAGATTACAGCAGCAGAGATCACACCTCGTAGGCCTGCTGCAGCGCTGCAAAACGTTTAGTTGCACCTTCAACATCGTCCTGGTTTTTGTCTGGATGATGGATCAGCGCCAGTCGCCGAAATGAACGCTACAGGAAAAGGTCAATAACTGGGAAGTCATTATTAGAGAAATCAGGACCCACTTTGATTTCATCGGCAGTCGCGTTCTCGTCGACCTCGAGCAGCTCATAGTAGTCAGGAATACTTTCCTGCAGGTCTCCTCCACCGTTCGCTGTCGATTCGCGCGCACCCATTCAGATAGATAAAAGATTGTAAAGGAGTCACTAGTCTCTGGCTGGTAACCAAATAAGGAAGTGATCGGGATTTGAAAACAGAAATTTCGTACCTGTGCCAGTGGGTGCAAGACAACAAAATTGCTTCACTGAGCTCTCTGTGCACTTCTTCCAGTTTCTTGCACCTAACATGTCGTCCTTTCTCTCGTCTTCTTCAAGCTCCTCAGCTACCGGTACGTTCCGACGGTCCTACGTGGCGGTGGGGATCTTATTATTTTTATGAATACAGATGTGACTGCGAGGAAGGAGGCCATAATGACGCAAGTTCGCACAGAGCTTGCTCTTGCCAACGCTCAAGAACTTATAAACGTGTGCTATATATCAAGTCCAATTATTACAGTGTCACTGAGGTCTTTTCATGGTACCGACAGAAAGCGAACGAGCAATGTTACGCTAAGTGCATCTTGAAGCCAGGCGACTCGCTTTCCAGCTCTGAGCAGGTATAGTTCCATGAAAACTACTGGTCGACAGTTCTAACATTACTATTAGACGTGCCTTTCCCGGTGTCTGGATCGTTACTTAGAAGCTTGTGAGTCTGACTTTTAGAACGTTTAATAATTGTTGAATTCACACTCCCCAGTCAACGTTGTGAGCCGGACCTACACTTCGAGATTAGCTCGCGAGAGGGCGGCTTCCAATGAACTCCAGTGACCGATGTAATAGCTGAAAAAGTATTACAGGACCGCGATAATACCGAGAACGACTAGTCGGACTACAATTCCTCATTGGCGTCATTAATCCTCGGCAAGAATTGGTTGACTTTACTCTGTTGAACTAATACTTGTAATTACGATTATGTCGCACTACTATTACGATACAACTATGTAACAATTCCCGGGATAGATGAAGATGTAATGGGTGATATTAGTATTGGGTAGGTAATGCGTCTGGATGATGATATGAATGATGATATGACAACAGCGAAGATTAAAGGTGGAATATTAATGATGATGACAAAAAGTCGGGCTCAGGTGAGGGCACCTGGTAGCACTCGACATATTAGGATTACTTTAAGAATTGGCTTACAAGTGCGACATCGATTTCCGAATATTAATTAGGTTTGGTACTCGATACCAGGATAACTGGAGCTGAGAGGGGATGGTCCTCTGCTGATGTGGTCGTCATGGAGCGGTCGATTTGATTGAGGGAAAAAAGGCCTCGTCAAAAGCGGGGGAGACGGGCCAGGCTGCATGTAGAAGCGTTGCTGGTGCTGAGGGTGGAGTAGAGGGGTGTTTGGCTGCTCGTGCGTCGTGTGAGCGGAAGTCGTCGATGAAGGTGTGGTGGACCTGCGCCTCCGCAAGTCGTCCTCGAGGACATCATAAGGCTGCACTCCTTGTGGGGAGAACGATCGAGGCATCGCTTGCGCAGAGTAAGGACGAGGCACGAGACCGTGCGAGATAGGATTTTCAGAAACATTTCCAACGGAAAGGCTACGGTGGATAGCTCTGTGGTTCTCGAAACCGGTGTAGGCAGGACCATGTTCCCCACTATAAACTGCCGAGGAAGGTTGGCAGCGTTGCTGAGGGAAGTTCAACTCTTGTTGTGCGAAGGAGCCTGACATAGTGTTCGGCGCACTGTATGGTGACGGCCGGTCTCCATCGTTCAAGTAGTAGAAATCCGAAGAGGGGGTCATCTCTGCGCCTCCGAACGAATTGTCGAAATGGCTGCTGTGATGTGACACAGAAGGTTCCATGGCGTCATGCTGCCGATATTGAAAACCGGGCTCTGCGATGGCTGCCAGGGGGGGTGGCGGAATCTCCATCGTTACAGGGGATATGCCCCGGTGTAAAGAGATATCTCTAGCAGATTGGTCTCGTAAATCATGTAGATTGCGGAGAAGGTGGACTAGTTGGTGTGCCGAGCCACTTAATTCATGATGCAACACGCGCGACGCCTGTTGTTCGCCTGTCCAATCTGGACATTGCTCCCAGTGGCGTTTAAAATTCCCATTTGTTGACTGATGCTCGACCTCCGTATAAAACAGGGGAGATTCCGATAGTAGGAAGGAGGCTCGTCCAGATCTAGGAGCAGTGTCGGTAAAACTGGTTCCCACAATGGTATTAAATGGTATCTCCATCTTGCGACCAAAGCCGTCCGTGTGGATGAACCAAATGAGACACCGTTTGACATCGGACACGTAGGCGACGAGGTCATGCTTTCTCATGGCGATGCGCCTCCACGAGCCAATGCTCAAATCAGTACAAGGAATGATCGTCACAGCTGTCAGGTAGTTGGTGAGTCGTTCAACGTGTCCAAGAAAAAAAGGCTAACTATGATCTTCGTGTATCAGATTATGAAGGTCAACTTGAATCCCAGGAGAGAGTTGAGGAGGCGAGTCGGGAGGTGGTCTTTCGACGGGTACGTGTTTATGCTGCTGTTGTCTACCATTGAGTAGCTTAGCCTTCGCTCGTCTTTCAACATTATCGAAATTATTAGCGAACTCGCGGCAGTCATAAGCCTTTCGATACTCACCGGTTTTGAAACCAGATTTGCGTCTGACGCTCTTGCATACCAAGAAGTTCGCCGATTTCACGACGGCGCACGGCGGTGGGATTCCTGTCATGGATAAAAAAGCGTTCGAGATGCTGTAGCTGTTCAGGCGTGACCCGCAAACGTTTACGCTTCTCGACCTTCTCCTCAGATTTAGTACTACCCGCTGACACCGATCCTTCCCGTGAATCTTTATCGTCTTCGAGTCCTTCTGATCTTGAAGTCTGCGAAGATGAAGAGGACAAGGATCGCATGATGCCAATGGTCTGCAAGGGAGAGCTTGGACGGAGTTTTACAATGGCATTTGAGTAGGAAGATAGAGGCTGGGAATACACGTCCTCGTCCTTCACTTGCACGGCCTCGGATTCGACACTTCGAGTTCGTTTTAGGGATGGCGTAGGATAAGCTGCACTTGGTGACATAGTTTCAGGCTGCGGGTAAAGATCTGCGTTGGGAGTACAATATCCAGAACGAAAATCCCAGACAGGATTCGGAAGCACTATGGAAGCCAGGTTGAAAAATGTGAGGGGTAGAATAATTGCGACCAGAAACAGATGTGGATCGCGGGTGTAAAATATGAGTTGAAACAAACAATCGTCGTCTTGGAAAGAAAAGCTTTCGAAAAGAAAGGAGAGAAGAGGAAAAACGCTAGAAGACCACAGAAAAGGGGACCGGACCGAGATATAACCTGGGGACTCTTATTTGCCTCTGGTTCGAGTTGAGAAAAAAAAAGGAGGACGAGGAAATTATTTCGAAAGGAGTATGTAGATAAAGGTGATGGGGACAGGGTCCCAGAGATCCGATCCAGGCACAAAAACGGGTGGCAAGGAAACGAGCCGGGGATAGGTAGTCCTGCATTCTCGCCACACACGTTCGGGGCAAGATGCTCGGAATTGGTTCACGTCATACAAAAAAACTGGTGTCGTTGAATTTTTGTAGTAGCGCGTCACTTATATCTCTGAGCCAAAACGTCCCAGCCAGACTCATAAAACTTCGCGTATGGGGGATTGTTTAACCATAGTGTATGTAGACCAAATGAAGGTACGCGATCGGAAGCGAGGAAGCCCGCTTGCACTGACCACCACAGGTCTCCACAGGTTCACAATTATTTGGGAAATGAGTTGCGAACTAGAGTTGTGAGGAGGTAATTTAGGCTCTACAAAAGATGGTCAATCATGTCAGGAGGGAATAACTTTTTGAAACGAGGACAAAAAGCGACGGAATGAGGTTTATCTTATGACACTCCTGGCGGCCAATGGTACCGGTCTTTCCTGAGGAAATCTGAGACAGAAAGCGGTTATTCCATATTCATTGCACGTACTTCTGGGCGGAGATAGGGATGCCAAAAATGGAGAGTGTCTTTTCCTAATGGAAAAGCCACTGTTTACATAGAGAACAGCATCACAGGTTGCTTTTTGCCTTTCTCACAAAGGAAGTAATAGGTGTTACGGTGAGGGTTTGATCAGATGCGATTACGCCGAATGAAGTTGTGGTGTTTGTCGCGGACTCGTGGTCAGGAGACTAAAAGCTGGAATGCAGTGATACGAACCTGAGAACAGCTGAGGACGCACCGTTGTGACCGGAGTATGCTTATCGAACTATCAAACTGCCTAATATGGTACGGCTGCCCGGGCATCACATTGCAAAGTTCCCCGCGAGCACGTCAATTTGTGTCAATCACTTCCAATCTCCGTGTTAACTTTCAAGAAAGGAGACCCCTCACTGTCCTTCAGGATCCGAACGCGACATGATTGTGATCATGTAACCTCCATAATATGTATTGATATGCATTCATAGGATTTATGCACAGCTTGGAGTTTGTCACCAACCAAACTCTTGGCGTTAATTGAGCAGACTGTCTTTCTCATTCAGAAAATTCTTGAATCGTGGTCTCTGTCCTGCCTCGCCAGATCCAGAAGAACAGGAAGATCGATATGCAGTGGCTGAAAGTCAGCGAGACGATATCTTTCAGACCAGCTTCAATGGATTTTCGCAGGAGTTTGTCGAAGAAGAGAGGGTTCAATCCGCTGGAGAGCGGAAGCGAGTAGAAGAGTTTGATTATATGGTCGCACAGTTGGACGATGCTTTCGATACGAGCTATCAGCGCCAACAGGGCGCTTGTAACAAGGCCGATGAACAACATGAGGAAATGCATAGAATTGGGGAGGGTGCCCGAGAGGTAGCCTTTTCGGAAGGACAGAAAGGACGCTGGGAAGCGTTCAAAAGCGACCAGGAGGCTCATGCCAAGCATTCGGAATGGCACAGAGCAGCACGAGAGACCCTTATGCAAAAATCACGCCAGAGATGGGAAGAAGCGTGCACTGCCCTTGAGACCACCATTGCGGATCATTTCAATAAGCTATTGGGAGATCAAGAGGATGAGTTCCTTATGGATGAATGCCGTACGTAGAGACAATCTGGTTGGTGATTGTTTATGAACCTCTTGCTCCTCGCATCCTTTCGCCATCTGCCATCATAGATAGCGGAGAGGACCCTAAATAGAACCTCCAATACTGTTTCAAGCTTGGAATCCCTCGGACCAGCAGTTGCAAAAAAATTTATAACTTCTGTCCCAAGACCCCAACCCAGACTCCCTCCCAAACCCTTTAGAAAGAGTAGAAGCCCGATTCTCCAGAGCGCATATTCGAAACGATATTCCGATCCAAATCTCAATGATGATGAATCACCAATGGTCGTTCTTCGACCCCAGACCCATCTATCACAGAGTCCTTCGCAATCTCTTGAATCTCTAAAAAGTGATTCAGATACCATATGCAAACCAGCTAACAGCAATGCGGATGGCATCAAGATGGCAGAAAACGAGACGGTCCCACAGACGATTTTGAAAAGCGATTCAGTAATGCTGAGAAACAAAGGCAGGGGGTGGTTCATTTTAACAACCGGGAAGAGGTGCGCGCGCAAGGGAGCTACGAGGGGATGCAATGTTCCAAACTGCACAGAGGCGTTGCTTGCTGATGTTCGACATGTTACTGTCTCACATAGAGAAGCAGGCTGAGTCCGAAGAGAACCTCGAGGTGGCACTTGTTGAGGATCGAATGGGCGTTGTAGAAGCTCTCTATCAAAATCAATCAGCTCAGCTCGATGCTGCGAGAAAAGACCGACAGTATAGGTTTCGACAGGCTCAGAGACGTCGTAATGGTCAACTTGGCGTATCGCCGCCAGGTACGCCTGGCTGGATTTGGCTTCCGAGAGGAATAGATCGTTTCCGATTGGCTGCAGAAGAGGTGAGCTTTGATTATGACGTTACATAGACCCGAACTAATGATTGAGAAGCTGGACATTTGGCACTGTCGGATGATATGTTTTCACCAGTCGTTTTGTTTCGAGGCCCAAATATTCAGAGGGATCTTCCTGTGGCTGGATCTCCTGTCGTGCAAAGATCTGGCCAGGAGTCCACCCTCGTCAATTTCTTGATCAAGCACCAACGCATATTTACAAAGTCTCGGGAACAGAAGGAAGCAGCCTTTGAAAAGGGTGTTCAGAAACGACGCTCCATCTTCCTCATCAACGAGGCGAAACGTATTGAGTGGTTCGAGAAAGCGGAACGTTCAAGGAAGCAAAGGTTTGACCAGGAGGAGAACCTCCGAGAAATCGCCTTCCAGGAAGCTCAACAACACCGCGAGGATTTATTTCATGCGAAACGCGAAGCTGACTTTTGGGTTAAAGAAGTCGCAAGGGACGACGCATTCAGACGAGCACAGGAAGACCGGGCGGAGCAGTTCCATGTTAAGCAGTTGGCGCTACAAAAGGAGTGCGTCGATGCCGGGAAGAAGAAAATAACTGATTTGGACGCTTGGGGTAGACAGTTGATGAAGGAGAGGGAAGAGCTCTTTGATGTTAACATCGAAAGACAGGAATTTGAACGTGAATTTAAACTAGTACTAGTACGTACATAGATACAAGATGCTAACCATCTACCTTCCAAATGCCAGGCATTGCGACGATTTTGGCAGGACTATAACCAAATGACTCTGCGGAATATCGAGACCGCGTGGCTCAATGAGAAACCTAGTAACTCGGAGTTCGGTCCGCCGCTGATATTTTTTGAGAGCTAGGACCGTAATAAGTGAATTTGTCGTAGAACCGTTTACGCGCCGGTAGGCCGGGGAAAGCTATATAGGAATAAGGAGGTTACGCGCGAGGTCAGGATTTGAGAATGCGAGCGACGTTGGGTTTTTGCTTCGAGTCCACGCCAAGACCAGTGCGACATTAAAGCCAGAGAGGTAAGTACTTGCCAGCCAAAGTCGAGGCCTGCATCCAGAGTAAATGATCAAAGATCATAACTACCAATGCTGGGTGGCGATACATACTATGGTACGCCATAGCGAGACATCGGTGGAGGAAGTGGCTCTCCTCGAGGGTAGTGCACTCAAATGACATGATACGTAGCCCACAAGCTCCGCCACAACTGTGTCCAGCAGGAACTGCGAACGAGTGACGAACTAGAGAACAAATCAAATAGGATAATGTCAGTCTTCCGACCATCCTTTACTTCTCATGACTCCTATCAACGGTGAAGGGATGGATACCTCCCTACACCAAAATTTTTATCGTAATGGCAACCGCATGTCGAGGTAGATATCGATCCGTGATCGTCGAGACCTTACGAAAAACTTTGGCACAATGATGAATTTGAGAGAAATCGGGCCCCCTGACGTGAGGCGGGGGCAGTCATACTTACGCATATAGATAGATTAGACGTAGGATAGCGGGATAGCGAAATCGACAATTGAATCGGAAAAAGGGGAGGAGGGAGAAAGGGGCGAAAAAAATAGCAAACCAATAATACCTAACCCGAATGAATTACCATAACCTTCATCTTTTGTGACCAAAGAACCCTTGACAGACCGCTGCATGATGTGGGAGTTAGCAGCATGCGCGCGGGGGGTTATACCTACACCAAGGCCTCGAATGGAAAGTAAAATGTCCGACTACATAAATAGTCAGCGTGTTGGTTTTAGTACCGCGGGCGCTTTGCGTCGCGGTCGTCGTAAGCGCCGGGCCCAGCTTCTCGCTTGAACCCGAGTCCTCCCCCACCTGGGGGACCGTACCCACCGGGTCCGCCGTGTGGTGGACCGCCTGGCCCGAATCCATTGGGAGGCCCGTCGAATCCGCCGGGATTGTACCCGATGCCGCCGCCACGTCCGCCTCTGTAGAGTTTGGTTAGTCAAGCAGGGTGGGAAGGGGGAGAAGGGATATGTACCGGAATCCACCGCCGGGGGGACCAAAGTCGTCTCGTCCGCGGAATCCACCACCAGGTGGGCCTCCGCGACCTCCACCACGACCTCCGCCGAATCCACCACCGCCGCCTTCGTAGCCACCCCTGAAACCTCCGCCGCCACCACGGTCACCACCGAACCCTCCGCCGCCACCAAACCCTCCGCCACGGTCACCGCCAAACCCTCCGCCACCGCCACGGTCGCCGCCGAAACCGCCGCCACCAGGGGGAGGACGGTCTCCGTAACCCCGGTCGCCCCCACCACCGAAACCACCGGGTCGATCACCAAAGTTGCGATCTCCTCCGCCGAAACCACCTCCGCCACGTCCACCCCCGAAGCCGCCACCGCCACCGCCTCCACGTCCACGGAAACCGCCTCCACCGCCGCCGCCGCCGAAGCCACTACGACCGCCACGGCAACCACCACCTCCACCGCCCGAGCGCATGGGTGGACCGTGTGACTGTACGGGTGCGGGCTCGACGCGTTTGGGACGGCCACCTAAACCACCACCTAATCGGCGTGGTTTCCAGCCGCGGA
Source organism: Termitomyces sp. K1Aa (assembly GCA_018221735.1). NCBI lineage: Eukaryota > Fungi > Basidiomycota > Agaricomycetes > Agaricales > Lyophyllaceae > Termitomyces > Termitomyces sp. K1Aa. Next base: position 31,677 of record JABAJX010019827.1, read on the forward strand.
CGGTGCGACCACGTTCGACATCGACGAGGATGCGTTTTCCCATGATTTGGAGGCCGTCGGATTCTTTATATGCCGCTGGAGAGAGAAAAAGTTGGTGAGATGGTCGGTCAGTAAAGTGGAAATTCGGACATACCCTTCATGTCTCGTTCACGCTCATAGACGATGAATGCGTAGCCGCGACTGCGGCCTTTCTTGTCACGCACAATACGTACACGTTCAATGGTCCCGAAAGTCTCAAATTCGCGGCGGAGGTCGGATTCGGTGGCGCCCTTGTACTGTGAGAGGGTTAGCGTAATTCGGACCGGAAGAATGTTGACATACTAGGCGAGAGATGAAAAGAGTTTTGTATGGGTCACCGACAGCTTCTGCGTCGTCTGCAGGTTTGTCTTGGAAGGATTAGCGTAAACCTGACGAAAAGCAAGAAAAAAGTAACATACAAGTTTCTTTTGCGACTCTAAACTCTTCGGTCTTGCGAGCCTTTCGCTCTTCGCGACGTATTTGTCGTTTTATTTCTTCCGCATGGGTGAACACGGGTTCCTCGCCCTCTTCCATGCCCTCTGCGGTTCCGGAAGCGATGAGTGAGGCTGTAGTGGTCTCCTTGAGGTCCTTGAGCAGGTGAGCGACGCCGCCGACGTTCTTTGACTTGACATGGTAGATATCCTTGTCTACTGGACGCAGATAGGGCAGCGGGGGACGGGGAGCAAAGAGCTTGAGGAGATTTGGCGGGAGGAGGTGAGTGCCCGGCATCGTCGTCCAGGTCAACGTTGGTTTCAAACTCCGCTCCCACCCATGCTCGTCCTCCGCCCGACGACGATTGCCCGCAGATCCTATTCTACGTTTTTCTTTTTCCACAATACACAATGGCAGAATCCAAGCCGCTCGTTGCCAGCGTCGTTGTCGTCGTCGTCGTCGTCGTCGCTGCCGCTCTCCGCGTATCGTCCAGCTGAATCACTGACACCGACGCGACTAGTAAAAGTCTATGCTCAGTTGTCTAAAGCACGGTTGTCTACTCTGGTCGTTCTTACAGCAATGTCTGGAGTTGCACTGTCCCCGTTACCTGCTTCCATACCTATTCTTCTCTCTACAGCAGTTGGCACAGCTCTATGCAGCGCATCGGCCAATGCTCTCAACCAGCTCCAGGAAATGCCACTTGATGCACAGATGGCACGGACACGGAATCGTCCTTTAGTCAGACGCGCTATTACTCCTCTACATGCCACAGGCTTTGCTATAGCCACTGGTGTCGCGGGTCCTGCGATTTTGTGGGCAATGGTTAACCCCACCACTGCAATCCTCGGCGCAGCCAATATCGCACTCTATGCCAGCGTCTACACGTGGATGAAACGGCGCAGCATCGCTAGCACATGGGCCGGTGCAGTTGTAGGCGGTATTCCGCCAGTTATGGGATGGACTGCGTGTGGTGGCACTCTCCTTCCTGACGCTGCACACCATGCGCATCTCTTCCTTCCTTCCTTCCTCTCGAACGCCCCAATAGACCTTGCGGCTATTGATAACCCCCTCGCACCGTTCGCCCTGTTCATGTTCCTGTACAGCTGGCAATTTCCCCATTTCAACTCCCTGTCGTACATCGTACGCGGTTCATATGCCGCTGCAGGCTACCCCATGCTCTCTGTCATCTCTCCACCCAAAAATTCTCTCGTCTCCCTCCGACACGCCCTCCTACTCGCACCGATAATAAGTATCCTCTTCCCCATCTCCGGCCTCACCACGTGGTGGCTCGCGCTCACTTCTCTTCCACCGAATTTGATATGCATCATGGCGGCGTGGAGGTTCTGGCGTAGTGGCAGTGAGAAGGATGCTCGTGTTGTCTTTCAACACAGTCTTTGGTATCTCCCTGTTATGATGGCGCTTATGATGGCCCACAAACAGGGTGTGGATTGGTGGAGTTGGATTGGGCTTGGTACAGAGGAGGACAGGGAGCAGGAGAGGTTGATCGAACAGGAGACAGCGACGGTACAGGGTATCTAATTAAAAGTATTTTACTGCATATCCGATATAATACTAGTTTTGAATTTCTATATTCGAGTTGAAGAACTCGTAAAACAACGCCTTTTGCGGGGTTTTCAGTGATCTCTGAATCTGAAATGAACTGACCTGAAGGTTGAGACATTTGCTGTTGGCAAATCAAAGATCCAGATTCTTCAAGGAGTGTTGTGGAATGAAAGAGGATATAACTGTAATCAGTATATAGTAAACGGCAGTCAAAACATGAAGTAATCGGAAGTGACGATGGTGATACATGGCAGATCTGAGATAACCTGGAAAGCCTTTTGCGGCATGGTTGCCCTTAACGTTTCACATCGCAGAGGAAGAATCCTGGTATTACGGGTGTTGATATACTAGATGTATACTGTCTGAACTTTCCTGTGATTTAGTAGGACTCGTATTATGTTGGTACATAGTATGGTCAAGCAGTGACACAAGTTCAAGATTCACATTGGATTCAGAGGGTATCGAGAACAAAGATGTAACCAGAGAACTTGAAGGGTCAGGAGGGTTCTTTTACTCGCTATCAAATTTGTTGGTGCTAGACTGTGGAAACTGTCCGAATGTAAAACAATTCGTGGCAATAGATCTCCCCGTGACAGAAGGTATTGTAGAAAAGATGCAGGCTTTTGAATCCCGTTCAAGACCACAATGACCAACGTTCACTGACACCATACAAAGGCACGACACTCATCCTTCACCCGCAGACAGGGTAAGGAACGGAGGGACGATCAGACATCACCATACTTGGTGTGCTCATCGTTCACCCGCAGTAGGGGAGGTGCGGAGGAAGGAACAGATCATATCCTGGTCAGGGAACCTGGGTTGTGATCGGGAATCAAAATAAACCGACTGAAACGATAAGAGAACACTTGATGCTATATTCCTGGAGGGTTTTTAGGTTACAAGTGGATGACATGCATAGAACGAAAGGAATCCACTCACAAGGTTCTTGAGCCTGGCGTCAATCTGGTCGAATTTCGCATTTAATTGATCATCCAGGCTTATTCTGGACTCCTGAAGGGTTTTGAGTTACAAGCAAATGCCACAGAATGATGACAACCACCTTGAGTGTGACGTCAATCTGGTTGTTGGTATTTTTTAGTTCATTGATTGAACTTTCAATTCGAGTAGAGGCAGTCTTTGCCTGTTGTGATTGGGTCTCGATTTGCTTACTGGTGTTGACAACAACATCCAGTTTCTGAGATGTGGCCTCGAGTTGGTTGGGCACGGGGGTAACAATGAGAGCAGCAGCCGCCTATCGGAATCGGCAGGCGTAGAGATCGGAAATAGTCAGAAGACGTACGACGATATTCAGATAAGCTTCTTCCAATTGACGATTGAAAGTGCGAAATTGGCCCTCGTTACGATTGAGGTTCAGAAGACGAGTGAACCTTTTTTGCTTTTGTATCGGGTCCAGTGCTTGCTGAATATTATCCAAAAGGCTGACAGAGAAATTGAGTATCATGTCAAGGCTTGAAGAGTGTCAGGGGAGATTCACCCTGTGAACTTTGTAATTCTTGTCTGCAGTTTGCGCGGGATGGCAGAACGATTGGCAACAGACTCGTCTATAACCTGAAGAATATCGAGGCATCGGACTGCAAGTCTCTGAGCATCTCCGCGAGAAGTCTTGATGCGCTGTATATCAAGGCTGAAGGATGATAGTCCCATAAGGGAGAGATACTCACCTCTGCGATAGACCAGATTTCGAAGACCCCATTCGAGGCACTTTTCAGCGGCGGAAAGGCGTCAAGGGATCGACAGAGAGCAAGTAAGGTTGTTTTAGATATGTCGGTGAATTTGAGGACGACCTGTGACGGGAGGAACGTCCGAAGCGCTGGCGAAAGTTCCTCACCAGCCGGCCAGGCCAGTGAGGAGCCATCTTTGTCCGCGTTCCAGCAGAGATCGATGGGTCTTCCCTCTTCATATTTATACTTACTACCAGAGGCTCACGTGAGACTGCTGTGCAGATTGCAAGTTTCGGGACACTAGGAGGCACGGCCACATGATTTTCAAGAACTACGGTTCTCATGACAAAGGGCTGTGAGGCTCCAATAGCATTAATTATTCGTCCCTCGATTGATGTGGGTATGGATTTACATACTTGGTTAAAATTGGTACCAGACCCAGATAACGTTGAATGCATATTATACACAGAGAATCAGAGGCATTGCATGATGCTATGTTTCCAAAGCAGGCCTTAGAATAGGTGTGTTCTCTCGGCGCGAGTCGTGATCAAAGGTGTGAAGTTGTGCAAATAAATGCAGTTTCGAGCTTGAGCCTGAGGTTGTCTACTTTTTGCTTCGGTGCCTCTTCCGCATATCATATCAAATCACATTGTCTGTTACCAGTGGTATAAGTATTATAGATAATTTTTCCAACAACACCTCTCTTACCATGCAAACCACATAGTGCCATAAGCGGAACCACAAGATAACGTGAATTTAGCCGAGCCCCCCTTCCCACAACGTAAGTATAAGACATCAATAAATAGACATATTCTCCCAGAGATTTGGCGGGTGCGTGAGATACTACTCTTGCACCTTTGTCATACGTCTCTAAGTGACGAGAACACAGTGGCTATTGCTTGAGGCAAGAGAAGTCGCCTTGTCCATTGGTTTTCCGTAGCCTTCTTTACATGGTTCATTTGTTCGTAAGCTTGTATAACCATAAACTTGGAATGGGTCTAAAGAAAAACGTTATGTGGCGCATCATTTGTCAGAATGGGTTCACTAGACCAGTACCGTATAGCCTTCTTGTTATGGATGCATCAATCATCTAGCTTGTGGACCCATTTAGAGTTGAAATCTTCCGTCTGTAGAAGACCAATCCGTTTACTCGCATGGCAGCACAAGGAACGGTATCAATCTCGCAGTTTTCTCATTAGTACAAACCTTACACATGTATCTACGTCGCACTCCCAAAGATCTGGTAGCGCCGGCAAATGCTCGGTCCAATCTCGTCGTATTGGGCCTTGGTGTGGCACGACGTGTAGAATTCGGGCTGGAGCATTAGTTCGGTCAAGTGTTTCGACTGATATAATGATAGGCGCTTACCAAAGACGCAAGGAGAGATCCGCCGTACCAGACTGCGTATCTGCAGATTTTGTTAGCTAGGTCAGCGGGGATTGAGTATGCGGAGTACCTTTGGCGTTTGTGTGAGATGACATCGACTTCGACGCCCGAGGACTGAGGAACGGTTAAGTTGGAATGCAAAGCGAGGGGGGAAAGCAAACCTTTTGCACGCTACCACTCGCAAGTGCGCTGGCATCGAGTCTGCGGTCAACCAGTTGCTTGAGATCACGCTTTAGGCGATTACCAAAGTGTTGGAACATAGTCGAGCCTCCCGACAATACAATGTTCTTTTTGGAGAGTTAGTTCGGATAAAAATGGAGTGGTTTCTGACGGACCTTGTACAAGCCACGGCGAACATCGATGGGTGAGGATTGGATGACGTCGTCGACAATTTCGGGAAGAGGAGTGAGGAAGTCGGACGAATAGATTTCGGGGTTGAAAAAGATTTCGGGTGCAAGGAAGCGCTCGTATCCCACGTCGATCGCGTATTTCTTGAGCGTAGTCAGCTTCGAAAGTCAGAGAGACATCCAACAACAGTACTAACTCTTCCTGTCACAGAATGCTCGCCCTCATATCTCTCAAAATACTTTAATGGATCCTCGTCATACTTTCTAAACTCCCTCACGATATCCTGACATACGTAACTGTAGTTCTCCTTGACCTTGCCTGCGACACGAAGCTGGTCCTCGGGGGGCACATTCGCCATCTCACCTCTCTCACGCATGAGGTTCAAGACGAATTGCGAGATATCGCGGCCGGCGACGGGAATGTGCTTGATCGCGCTTCCGATCACGTAGCCCTCTGCGCAGGGGATGACGTGTGTTACACCATCTCCCGAGTCGATGACGGTGCCAGTGAGTGTGCGGTCTGTGGCGCGGTTAGACGTCCAAGATGCGGCGAGGGCCAGGACGGCTTGCACGGCGATGTAGAGGCCTTTGATGTTGAAGGATTCAAAGAATATTTCGGCGGTTTGTTCGCGGTTCTCGGGCGGGTTGAGGGGAGGTTCAGTCTGTGCGTGTATGTTCTGTCAATAATCATCTCTATGACTGAGAAATCGATACGGACTAGAAGGAAATAGTGATCTTCTGGCTCTGCTCTGAGATATTTGAAGATGGTCTGCTCCCAATATCTCTCCATGTAGTCCCAGTTATCGATCATGCCATGTCGAATGGGATAGTGCACTCCATATCCAGGGGTTTTGGCGTTTGCGAGCGCTTCGTCGCCGATGAAGAAGTCGAGGTCCTCGATGCCACGCTTGGACGCGAGGTGACCTGGTTTCGAGGAGATCGGGGGCCCACGTGTGGTTTGGACGGCAGAGCCGCGAGTAGCAATAGCGGTTGGAAAGACACTGTGGCCCACAAGTCAATTATGTTACTTAGATTACAGGAATTGAGAACAGACAAGGAGGGATCAGAGTTGCCTGCGAATCTATTAATCTTGTTAGCTGGTTGCTTGACTGGATAAACTAGAACGCACCCGACTTTGGAATAGCCTGTGCCGTTGTCGCAGATGATGGGCGCGAGCACCGACATCGTTGCTGACGAGTTCAAGATCAAGACTGCGCTCACCAGACGTGGGAGCAATACAGCTACAAACAACGCGTTCTGCGCGTCGAATTGTTCTTTCCTTGACACAACGTTGCGTATCGAAGCATCCATTGTAAAGGTACGTAAGCGTAATGCAAATAGTAGAATCGTACTATTACAGAGACAGTTGAAAAACAAAACATTGAGGGCCACAGAGTGTATAACAAACGCTCTTCCTCTTTGATACCTCCACGCAAACCACAGATTCACTATAATTACTGGAAGTGGAACAACCACATTTTACTGCTTGTTCTTAAACATCTTCTCAATGGCTACGGTCGAGTAGGACTTGGGACGCTCAAGAGCTATTGAAGCAAACACGATGAGCACGAGAAAATATACGCAGTATAGAAGGAAAACGTACGAGCACCGAGTGCGCGGTCCCAGATCAATTGAGCGGCAACACCAAAGGCACGAGAGACACCGAAGAGAACGGTGTAGTATTGCATCTGAGTGAGGCCATAGTGGGAAAGAAGGACACCAGAGTGAGCATCAACATTGGGCCAGGGGTTCTTGGCCTTGCCAGCCTACATACAAGAACTATTCAGTCACAACCTCATGATGAAAACCAGTAAGAACGTACCTTGAGAAGAATGTCAGGAACAATGTTGTAGATTTGTCCAACGAGTTTGAAGAGCTTGTCCTCAGGGAGGTGCTTCAAAGCGAACTCGCGTTGAGCAGTGTAACGAGGATCGGTCTTGCGGAGGACTGCATGGCCGTAACCAGGGACAACCTGTCCACCCTTGAGAGTCTCCCAGACGTACTCGCTGACAGCCTCGTCAGAAGCATCCTCACCGATCTTGGATTGCATCTTGCGGAGCCAAATAAGGACCTCTTGGTTTGCAAGACCGTGGAGAGGGCCGGCGAGACCGTTCAGAGCGGCAGAATAGGCAAGGAAGGGATCTGAGAGAGCAGAGCCGACAAGCTTGCCGGTGTGAGCAGAGACGTTACCACCCTCGTGATCACTGTATAAAAGTTGTATAAGTGCTTCTATCATATGGGAATCAAAATATACCTGTGGATGGTAAGATAGAGACGGAGAAGCTCGACGAAAGCATGGTTATCACCAAAGCCCAGAAGAGTAGCAAGGTTGTGAGAGTAATCCTTGCCCGAGTCAATGGCGGGGAGTTTGCCTTGTCCAAACACGTTGCGGTAAATACGACCAGCAATGTTGGGAAGCTTAGCAATCCTGTGGGAAGACAATGGGCAAAAATGGTTAGGCATTGTCATAAGACTTACAGGTCCATGGAATCCTCGAAGGTGGGTCCCCAGTACTCCTTCTTGGAAATCCCATCCTGGTAAGCCTTGGCGAAAGCAGAATTGTGGTTGAGCTAGGAATAAAGTAAATGAGCGTTCGGTTGGTAAGATACGGATCGACAAACAGCAGTGACAGCCAAACTGAATTGACTCATGGGGTGGAGGGTCGGGGGGCATCGGTCAAGAATTTCCTCGACAAACTCAGGGATGGCTGAACGAGCAGCCCAGTCTTTTGAAAGTTCGGTGACTTGCTCTTGTGTAGGGACCTCTCCCGTAACCAAAAGCCAGAAGAGGCCTTCAGGAAGAGGCTCTGAGCCGCCGGGGGCTTTGGGGAGGAGTTCTTGGCACTCTGGAATGGTTTTACCACGGAAGCGGATGCCCTCCTCTATCATTCCATACATGTTAGCGAATCTCAGACAGTATGTACTCGGAATACATACCGGAGTCGAGCACTGAACCGTCCCAGATGAGGGCAGGGAGACCTCTCATTCCACTGGAAATGCGTTAGGCAAAGGATAAGTGCAGGCGTCTTAAAATGCTCACCCATAAAGCTGATCGACAATAACGGGTCCGAAGGCCTTTTTACCGTGCTCTGCGCGAACAGCTTTGACCTGGAAGTGATATGAATACTAGCTGATAGTTTTTGACGAAACACAACAGACATGTTCGATTTGAGCAGGAATGAGTTCTGCAAGTCGCTCCTTCAAAGTAATGGGTTTTGCGGAGGTTGACGAGAAACGGACGGAAGAGAAAGCTGAACGGGCAACTGAAGACCGGGACTACAGAGCGTACGATGAGAGATAAATTAGATACAAAAGTTTTGGGACTTACAAGGAGGGAACGAGCAGGAGCAGCCATGGTGGGAAGAGACAACAAGTGGTAGTGACAAGACACTCAGCGAGCCGTGCGGACCGCTCAAAAAATATAGACTCGATCACGTGTCTCTGCTGCTTTCTACTCTCTTCTCCTCCTCGGTCATGGCAAAGCGCAAGCGTGACAATACGCAGCAGTCTGACAAAAAGCCCAGCGACGCTGTTGTGGCTCCGCTTCCACAGGCTTGTTTTAACTTTTCCATCTAATCACCCTGATCTTATGATATTTTCAGAAAAAACATTACCGGCAACGAGCACATGCCAATCCCTTCTCAGATCATACACTTGACTATCCGGTTTCACCCAGCCAGATCGATTGGTCCACGCATTACCCCGCTTATGCTAATACTGGAAAGGTCCCCGAATTCGCCGACGTCGGATGTGGGTTTGGGGGTCTCTTGATCACCCTCGCCCCTCTCTTTCCAGACACTTTGATGCTAGGTGAGATTCATATTATGCACCCGATCTCGTTCGTGGGCGCTTAGATTGCGACCGAGGGATGGAAATCAGAGTACAGGTCTCGCAATACGTCCAAGACCGTATCGCAGCACTCCGGGTCAACGCTGTTTCGGAAGCAGCTGCATCATCTGTAGAGGCCTCTCAAAATGCGCATTACCAAAATATTTCGATTGTTCGCGCGAACGCTATGAAGTTCCTGCCAAATTACTTCACGAAGCACTCCTTATCATCGCTGTTTTTCCTTTTTCCCGATCCCCACTTCAAGTCACGGAAGCATAAGGCTCGCATTATTTCCCCCACGTTACTTGCCGAATACGCCTATGCTCTCCGACCCGGCGGCATTGTTTATACAATCACCGACGTCAAAGACCTTCACGAATGGATGCGATCACATCTCGAAGCTTTCCCTTTGTTTGCCTATGTCGACGAAGAAACGCTTCGTGCAGAAGGCAAAGGCCCAATTATTGATGCTGTATATACAAGCACAGAAGAGGGGAAAAAGGTTGAAAGAAACAAGGGTGATAAGTGGTTAGCCTGTTTCAGACGAATTGAAGTCGAGCGGCAATAAAAGGTAGTTATTCAACTTCTTTGCGGCTCACACGCGTTCAGGTTAGCTTTCACGCACATGTCTTCCAAGTTGGTTCTCACAGCTGCAGATCGGTTAATATTCATCCATCCGGTCATTACCATCTTTATCTACTAAATCCCCTCCACCAATGCGGGATGATCCCATGGATGTGACGAGAGCGCTTGTTCGTGATTGTACTGCCCTTCTCATTTCTCCGTGAATCACCTTGCCTGCGTCCGATGCAAGCCTAAATATCTCTTCGAATCTATCCACATGTAGTCGCGTCTCCATCGTCACTAATGTCACTTTGCCTGTCTTGGGCATCACAGCAACTGTCACATTAGGAATGTCGTTTTCTTCGAGTAATGTGAGATCAAGCAGGGGTGATGTTGAATGAACACCGCCAGTGACAGCACAGACAAAGTCCAGGAGAGGAATACCAGCATTTACCAGGGCGAGAGTTGTGGCATTAATACAGGCTTGGAGGAGCCCGCCATCTTGCTGTAGCACTTGTACAAATACGTCAATCTGTGAACGGGGATAGAGGTTCGTTTGAACAACGGGTTCGAACGTGGATTTGATAGTAGCAGCTAGTTCGAGAATACGTCTATAGTTGTCAATCAATTTTCTTTCTTTCTTTTTTGCGCTGTGCCGCGTCAAAGAGCACACTCACTTGTCGCCACGGGCACGCTTTCGCCGGTCACCGGTACTAAATGCAGCAACATTGACTTCGACATGAATATTAGCACGATCGTGGATAGTCTGTGAGCGCATTTTGGCTTCTCGGGGCCCGAAGACGGACACGAGAACTTGGGTCAAGCCATGTGTAACAACAGCAGAACCATCAGCCTGACTTTGCTGAGAAAGATCGATGGTCATATCGCGCAATTCGAATTGGCGCCTGCCATCGGAACGAAAACCGCCTTGGTTGAGTATCTCGACCCGTGAGCCCTATGGGGACGTGAGCAGAAGGAGATGATGGAAGGATAGACCGGACCATTCTGGATGAATGCGAGAAGCAAACGAGGGGGAGCAAATAGAAAAGGTCACGAGGTGGTATAGTTTAAAGTTTGATATAGTATCCACAGATATAGACACAGTGTTATCCCCTTCTATTTGCAATAAATTATCTCTAATACTACTTAACCGTCCATTTGCTCGAGTCACTCCTTTACAGCCCTTTACCCCAAATCACTATGTCGTCGGCAACAGTGTCCTCCTTGACGTCCATTCTCGACACCGATCTCTACAAGGTACCCAACTTCTCCATCGTCTTTCCCTCTCCTTTAACTCTACTCCTAGCTCACCATGCAGCAAGCCGTTCTCCATCACTTCCCGGATGTCTATGCTACCTATCGTTTTACTAACCGCGATAAAACGCGCCTCTTTTCTCGTCAAAGTGTTGAACGTTTTCGTACCGCTGTATCGCGTTCGTCGTGTGATATCCTGATCCCGGACAATTCCCTCCCACTCAACGCCTGATTGTAGAGTTCACTGACCTCAGTTTGACTCAGCAAGAACGAGAATGGCTCGAACGAACCTGTCCATTTTTTAAGCCTGCCTACCTCTCCTTCCTGAATTCATACAGGTACAAGCCTGAACAGGTTCACGTCACGTTTGTGCCAATGTCTACCGACGGGTTATTGGGAAACGTCGAAATCGAAGTTTCTGGTCCCTGGACAGAGACAATTCTTTGGGAGGTCCCTTTGATGGCAACTCTAAGCGAGTGCTTCTTCCACTCAGTCGACACAGACTGGAACTATGATAATCAAGAACGTAAGCCATCTGCATATCTGACGTCAAACTCTTCGTTTCTGAGCTGTCTGTCGCAGAGTCTGCTTATGCCAAAGGATGTACACTCCTGGGAGCAGGTTGTACATTCAGTGAGTTCGGTACCAGGCGGAGACGGTCATATCACACACAAGATATCGTCGTCCAAGCCTTGGTTCGTGCATCATACGATACTCCTGGCAAAGGACGGTTCAGCGGGTCAAGCAATGTAAGGTTTAACTTTCGATACAATTATGATTCCGCGGGAAGCTCAATTGACATTGCCGCAAGGTGCACTTTGCTCACAAATATGACCTCACCCCTATTGGCACGATCGCACAGTGAGTTTTTGTCTAATCACTCGTGTCACCGGTTCATATCGCGCATCAAACCTTCTAGTGAATGGTTCATGGGTGTAAGTCGGCAATCTTCCTGTTAGAATCCGGCCGGTCGGCTCACTCACTTCATTGTAGGTTGCGGCCCTAAAGGGCTATGTGAACACACATTCAGCGTCACTAGACCTCTGGGAGGGTGTTTATCCCAACTCTCTCTTGATTGCGCTGACAGACACCTTCACAACACATGCGTTCTTCAAAGTACGTTCAAGTGACTCCATTTTTGGGGTGTATTAGATCAATGTGCGTCCTCACGCAGGACTTTACTGCGGATCCAGAACGTGCACAGAGATGGACGGGCCTGCGCCAAGATTCCGGAGACCCCTTTGCCTTTGGACCGCGTGTGAAGGAGATGTATGAATCTCTTGGGATTGATTATCGTCAGAAGACCATCATATACTCAGATGCCCTGAGCGTGGATAAGGTCATTCGACTGCAGAAGCAAGCCGAAGAACTCTGTCTTAAGAAAGGTATGTATGTGTTTCTCGTCTTCCCGCAGTCGCTCACAGTGTGACCACCGTCTTGTGTCTTGCCAAGTCTCTTACGGCATTGGAACCTTCTTCACGAATGACTTTCAAACCGCTTCCAGCGGAGGAACGGACAAGAGCAAGGCATTGAATATTGTGATTAAGCTGTCATCGGTCAATAAACAGCCCTGCATCAAGATTAGTGACGACCTGACCAAGGTACGTGCAAAGGCCGAAGCCGGTTCGTTCGGAACTGATCGATAATTCAGAACATGGGGGACCAAGCAACTGTGGAACATGTGAAGAGTCTCTATAAATGAAGCCTGTAGATGCTTAATTTTCCGAGTAGTTGAATACCTCGCGATTGTGATAATTGTTTTTGAGACAGATGATTTCCGTCTCTGGATGAACTTCGAAGTCGCCGTGATCGCATAAGGACCTTGTGAATGTGGAGCTTCCCGAACTTTAACCACCAAGATAGAATCAAAACATGGTAAGTTTCCGAGTCGCATCCCAATATACATTTGATGGCTTCGAGGTCTGGTTATGGTTATGTTTAAACTACACGTGTGTTCTATGAGGTTGGACATATCACCAGACTGAGTGAGAGTGCAAAAAGTGGGGGCACCGCGGATTGAACGCGGGACCTTCAGAAGTCGGCTGTACTTCAGTCTGCTGCTCTCCCAACTGAGCTATGCCCCCGTGCACGTTTAATCAAAATCTACACACGTGACACTGAGGAGCTGTCGTCGATGTAGGCGACGTCGACGAACATGTTGGCAGTGTGCGCATGAAGAAGCAGTTTGTCTCTCGTCGTCGTGCTCTCCTCATCCCTACACCATGGCTGCCAGGTCCCGTACACTGTCTCAGGGCCAACGCCCAGGTCAATTGCATTAATGATCTTCTCTATGACATATTCTGAATATACAACAGTCCAGCAATCTGCGGTCCTGGCTCGCCTTCAAGCCCTCTTTCCACCAACACCTACCCAACCCGATGCACCGACTGAGAAGCCTTTTCCATCCGCTCCAATGTCCAAGTTGCCGTCGTCGACACGCAAGGCCCTCAAGGTCCGCATACTGACTTGGAATATGCATGACTCCGTCCCAAAGGCTTGTTGGTGTATTGCGAGGGCTGCAATGTATGCTTATTTTACTGTAGGGCGACTTGGAAGAACTCCTTGGTAAGGTACCTCTCTGGAGCTCGTCAAGCTCAACCACCTCCGGGACAATCGCAAATTTCCCTCTTGATGCTACTCACCCTTATCATCTCGTCGTGGTGTAAGCTCAGACGCGTCTTTTCATCCTGCCGCTGCTCATGTTTCAGATTCAGTGCGGGACAAGAGTGCCCATCCTTATCAGGTACGTCATTTAGCATCTAGATCTGCTATTTTCGTCTCTTAGTTTGCTTTCAGGAATTCCAATGGGTCTCGGCGCAGGTTTGAATAAGTTGATAGAAAAAGACAAGGACAAGGATAAGGATCGTGAAAACCGCGACTTGGAAAGATCACGCTCACGATATAAAGACAAGGACGAGGATCACGAGCCATCTGGGTGGACATCCATGATTGAAGACTGGTTATGTCAAGGCAGTGGAACTCGGAAAGGTTCTCCTACCGTGGCCGATATAGGGTTCCCCAAGCCCCTGTCACGACGCCCCACGCCCAAGGAGCCAAAGAAGGGCCCATACCAGCTCCTGGTCAAAGAGCGCATGATGGGAATTTATCTTGCCATATTCATTCATCGTGACCTGCGCCCACTTGTTCGTGGCACCTCGCGCTCTGCAGTCACTGCTGGGCTTATTGGTGGGCGTGTAGGGAACAAGGGTGGCGTTGGTATTACGCTAAATCTAGATGGCACGACGTTTTTGTTTCTCAATGCACACCTTGCAGGTAATTTCTGATTATTTAGGTCTTTACGCTACATAAAGTAATGATTTTTTCCAGCGCATGAAGGAAAGGTCAATCACAGGCTGTCCAACTTGGCTAAAATCAAGGTACGTCACAAGTCTTTCGATTTGATCTTGCTTCACCAAGAAGTAGAATGAACTCGCTGTGGATCATTTTTTGGACAATGACGATCCAAGAGTCATGGCTGAAGGTAGTGGAATCAAGCTAGTACAGGGAAGATGCTCACGCATTATCTTAGACATTACCGACAAGTTTGACTATACATTCATCTGTGGTGATCTTAATTTCAGATTAAATATCTCTCGACTCCATGCAGACTGGTTGGTATCAAGAAAAGGTGAGCATAGTCGTTTTTCAATCAATAAACTTCTTCATGTCTACCAGAATATGCACAAGCGCTAGCTTTTGACCAACTTACAAACCTGATGCAGAGGGGACAAGCATTCGTTGGGTTTAAAGAGGCGACCATCAACTTCCCTCCAACCTTCAAATATGATGTCTTGCGAACATTGAAACATGGAAAAAGTCGAAAATCACCGCTTCACCGCTTGCGCCGACCAGGCGAACGGTCCCGCCAGTCGACTGAAATCGAAGAAAAGGAAATCGAGGAGCTTGAGAAGAAAGAGGCAGAAGAAGAGACAGAATTCGAGGGTGAGGAAGGTGCATCAATGGCTTCATCCACATATACAGCACATTCACGAGCTACCGGTCGTGACCCTGAAGACGAAGAATTTTTCACGTCACCTTCCTCACAAACCATGGCAAGTTCTCCTAGCAAAACCTCTTTAGCTGCTGCCGCGCACAGAGCCAAGACCAAGTTGTTGCCTTTCTTGTCCTCTCGTAGAACAAAGTCACATCAACCCCGATCGCCCGAGAATGCAGCAATGAAGGTGGTCTACAGCTCAATTGACGTGACGTCGAATGGATTGTTGACGCCAATGACTACTCCTGATCGGCCGGCCTCTGTGGAACTCCTCGACAAGATGCATCTGTGTCCACCACAGATAAATCCTACTAAATCGAGTGACGAAGAGGACGACAACAATGACAAAGGAGTCTACGATTCTTCCCACAAGAAGCGTGTACCAAGCTGGTGTGATCGGATACTGTGGAAATCCACAGTAGAGCCTGAGCCTGAGCCTGAGCCCGAGGAAGAGGCTCATGAACCTTTTTGGCGCACTCGTAGCAGAGTGGGTCAGTTTTTCTACAACGCTTTTCGTCCCTTGTCCTCGCGTGCGCGAAAAGAATCTCTGTCATCTACGGACACGTCCAGGACGTCCAGCTCTATTGATGATCCACATCGTCACGAACTGCAATCACCGTCTTCGTCTCCAGAAGCACATAGCATACTACTGATTGACTCTCCACCCTTTTCCCGCTCTGTTCATTCTTCGCCTGCGAATAATCCATCACGACCCACATCACCTAGACATCACAGCTACCCCGAAGACGGGCTTAGACGAACCAGTTCTGCAACGGCCTCGGCACCACCCACACCATCTACCGTAAAGGACCAGCGACGGATGACATCAGGCGCGACGCCTTCGTCTCTGACTTTGCAAGAATACCCACGTGTACATACCCAGCAGCCGTCATCGGCTTCTCTTTGGAGATTCATTCCTTCCTTTTTATCACCCAATACTACACAGAGCAGTACATCTATAGAGCAGCAACCCACCTCACCGCGGAGAGGGGATGTTATTTGTCTGAGCTACCACACACTTGATGACGGTGGTATGCGACGACTGGAGGGCAGAAGCGACCACCGGCCGGTGATAGGGTCGTATGTAGTTTATGTATGATAGTTTTCCTGATAATACATGAGTATAGATAACTGTAAAAGGAGAAGCGTTAACCCTAGAGTGGGGTCAAACCTGTCGTGCAACCATCATGACACCACCAAATCTCGCGTTCGAATCAACGCACCATCCCAACCATTCCACTTACACTCTGGCCACCGTTAACAACGACGACGGCGACGACCGCGCCCCCCTCCTCACTCCGGTCACTCCCTCCTATGGCACCGCCAACTACCCCCATTCTCCCTCTAGACCCTCCTCCCGCAAGGTCATCTTCAATGCCACGCTCAAGATGGCCGCAATCTTTGTCGTCTCTACCCTTTTTCTCGGTGTGTCTCTATGGCTAGCACTTCCAACGCTAGAGGAGTAAGTTTAGTCAATGTTATGACTCGAATTATTTCACTAATGTCTGTCCAGAGACGACCGGCCGAGGTTGAAGATTCCAAAATCATTCGCACAGCTACAGGACCTCAATCTTTTGCTTAAGAAATACCGCGATATCTATCCTTACCGCATAGTCATCTGCTATGTGATCACATATCTTTTGTCTGTTTCTCCTCTTGACCGTTCAACACCGTGCTGACCCACTCACACACAGCCTCCAAGCATTTTCACTCCCCGGGTCAATGTACCTTTCCATCCTCGGTGGTGCTGTATGGGGCGTCGCTCGTGCACTTCCTCTTGCTTGCACTTGCGTTGCAACCGGGGCTACTCTCTGCTATCTCATCTCTGCAGCCCTAGGGCCCGCTCTTCTCACTCTTCCTAAGTGGAGGTCTGTTCTTGACAAATGGGCCACTAAGATCCAAGCCAATAAAGAGAATATGTTCTCTTTCCTCATTGTGCTACGTATTGCCCCCCTGCCGCCACACTGGGTTGTTAATGTTGTATGTCCACACGTTGGTATCGGACTTGTCCCCTTCTGGACCAGCACCTGGCTTGGCATTTTGGGTGTCACGGTGATACACACTACTATCGGCGGTGGACTCGATGAGATGACAAGTGCAGATGACTTTCATCTCATCAGCTGGCGCAACTTTCTTGGGCTGGCTGCGATCGCCCTTGGAGTGATGATCCCCGTCGGGCTCCGGTATTGGTTCAA
>JABAJX010019827.1:49054-65074 GCA_018221735.1 Termitomyces sp. K1Aa
AGCTGAAGGTGAAAGTATCATACAACTTGTGGATGGTGACGAAGGTGGCGATACCGTTATAGCCATTGGCCCACCACCGGTCGTGAAGAAGATCAATGTACTTGCGGTCAATGGTGACGACGACGACGACGACGATGACGATACCGATTCGGACGGAGACGTGATTCTAGAATCTGGACCCCCAATCCCCAATCAAGACGACGATCCCAGCGACGAAAACATAACCGATCTGAACGCTGCCGCTGGATCAAGCAGCCGTCCATAGAACGCGTGCTCCACCTTGCAACCTTGTATCATCTCCTGCATTCAGTTGTTTATGCACATCACACACATCACATTTTCATTATTTATTTTTCATCCTGCATCTCCAGCTATCCTTCAATCCGGTTCTCTGTAATGGCGTATAATATTTTCTATCTGTGCTCCTGGTTTGCGGGATCCCATACAAGACCTGCTAAACTATTAATCACCCATTCCTTCGTTGCCCTTGGTACACACACCAGGCGGTGTTTCTCATTGCCCCTTTTTGCATTGAAGCAACCCCTTTCTTCAGTCCCAGCCGCATCCCGCGAAGTCGTGCACATGATCTTCTCCATTGGCCGCCGCCTTCTACACTTCTGATTTACTTACATGAAATGTTTGTATAAATGATAACGCATCTCCAACCAGGCCGAATTTGGCGTCAAGATACTGGAATATACTAACTAGTAGCTCGCGCCCGATCTCCGAACGGTACATTCAGACTTCGTGTGGACTGTCGACACTGGTAAGAAGGGCGGGAAAGCGAACGTTCCAAACGTCAACGTTTACTGACTGTCACGTAGCCATTGCCCCATATGAGACTTTGTTTCTCAGTTGACATTCAATTTCAACCAGCTAAGCTGCGTACAGTACATGCTCTTGGTACGAAGGGCAAGGCTTCTCATCAAAGTCACACCTATCCAGCTCACATCATTAAGATTGCCAAGATGGGATCAGACATTCGCGGGAGAACGAGATCGACGGCGGGACGGGATGGATCTTTTAAGTATATGTATGTAGCAAAATGCTGGGTTCTTTCAATTCCATAGAACGAGTTGAAACTTACCTCGTCAGGAGGCTCAGAGTACACCAATTCAAGCAAAAAAGTCAATCTTAGACAGAAGAGGTGAGGGTGTCGTGTTCCGAGCGTCATCTGAAATGGTGAATTAGGAAAGTAGAGTAAGTCATCAGGTTCTGATGAAGGAGCATGTAGTGGCTCTATGACGTTCAGTACGGATGTGTATCTTGAGTCAAATACCTGAAGGGAAAGTGGAGTCGACTAACTCGAATCCTCAACACCTAGTGATCCGTACCCTCCTAAACTAGATTGACTGTGAGTTACAGTATAAGTCTGTACCATGATGCAAAGTCCAAATATATTTGTGCCTTCCGGTCCGGAGGAAAGCGCATAAGTACATGTCGAGGTGTGACAGAAGCTATTTAGGTCCAAATTGGTCTGGCGATTCGTGGGCGGACAGTGAACGTGGAGAGAGGGCGGTCGGTCCTTGAGAGGGTATCCGAAGTCTCCGAAGTCGTTTTGAGTGAACTTCTGGAATGTCAGGCTCGGTTGCCGGGATGTCGACGAGGCCGAGGGGTCTTTTTAAAAAGTGAGTGCAAGTTCTCGATTATAAGGGAGGGAAATCGTAGATTAGATTTAGGCCGACTTGAGAGATCGCTTAGTATGTACTCTGCGCCGCAAGGAATGTTCCTATGTCTTGTATCAGACAAATATACTTGCTATGTGCGGTTCCTAATACTTATAATAGGTCCATGAAAAAGTGAAGGTGTGTCCCATGCACCGCAAGAAGCCGAGATCCGCGGGAGGTGTGTTATATGAAGTCCATCATCTGAATGGCGTTAAGCAGTATGTCACTAGAGGTTTCTGCTGTTCTCCGGCAGCTGTCACGAGTTGGAAAAAAAATAATGTTTTTGGACAACACGTTACTCCCAAATGCAGCCTCCAGACATCTGATGTCGGGCCGAGGGACGTCAAAGGAGATGCAACCGGTTTGACAGAGGTCGGGGACTGACTAGAAAGGAAATCCGCGGGAGGGTGACTGTTGCGGGACAATGCAAGGCCCGAGGGGACATTGATGATACCTGCCAAATGGTTGCATTGTCGGTATGACTTGAATCGGAAAGTGCCGTAGAGGTCGGGGATACATGAAATGAGACGCGTTTCGGAATACAAGATACATATACGGTAGAAATGCAGTGGCGTCGGGCGCAAGGACCGCGCATGGTAACAAAGACTACCATTGTTGGAGTGTGAAGAGACCACTGCACAGAACAGAACACGAAGTATGGCTGGAATTGGGAATCGTAGGTCAGATGGATGATGGACCAGTCCATGAGGAGCATAGGAGGAGTTGTTGGGACTTAGCAGACGGGAATAAATAAATAAATAAATGATATAGGTTGTCAACTGTCACAAACATGGAATCTTGTCAGCCACAGCCAAAGTGCGACTCCTCGTTTCGCTCCCACCACTGCTCCCTCCAATCTCCCCCCGTCCCCCGTCCCCAACGTCCTGCTCGCTGTCCACGACATCCCCGACGTCCATATACCGCCCCTGTGGCCCACGTCTCCTCCAGGGCCCACGGTGCCCCCAGGATAAATGGCTGATCGTCTACCTCAATACCCCATGATGCCCAACTTCAGTCCTGCACTCATGCAGCAGCAGACACAAGCTCAGCAGCAGCAGCAGCAGCAACAGCAGCAGCTCAACCAGCAGCAACAACAACAGCAGCAGCAGCAGGACCACCAGCCGTTTGCAGACCCGGGCCGTATGTGGCAGCAGTTACAACAACAACAAATCCAATATAATCGTGCGTCAGGAGCTGGAGGTGATATGAATCAGCAGCAGCAGAATCCTCAGGCGAGTTTCCCTCACTTTTGATCCTCACTGTCTTCCGTTCTATCGGCACGAGCAGTTTGCATTCTACGCAGCACTGCAAATACATCGTGTTGGCATTGAGGTCGTGCAATGCCCGTGATGACTAGTCTTGTGGTCTCACCACACTCGTTGCATTGTACTCTCTTCATCTTATCGTGACCCTCCGCCTATGTATCCTCCGACCTTGTTACGTAAAGCCCTTCGATTACCCGACTAACCGTCATTGTTCTTTCTCCAGATGATGGATCTTTTCAGAAATTCGGCTCGTTTGCAGGGTATGCAACAGCTCAACAACCAACAACAATTTTCCCTCGGTGGCCAACAAATTGGCAATCTAGGCGGTGGACCCGGAAACAACCAAACACACCTCCAAAATCAGCCTTTTCTCGACTCGGGCTCTAGCCCTTCGCAGGCGCCCGCCTTTCCACCCGGCGTGTCAAATCCTGGCATGCAACAACAGCAGCAACAACCAGCGAATCGCGCTGCCATACTACACCAGTTGCAAGCTAGCACTAACCCTAGTCATGCTAGACAGCTTGAGATGCTGCTCGCTCAAAACCAGGCTGGGCCAATCAATATAGTACAGCGTCTTGAGCAACAACGAGCTGCGCAACAAGCTCAGCAGCTCCAATCTATGGCCCAGTCTAATCCTGGAGAGCTTTTCACACCAGGAACGATCGACCGTCGTCCTTCACCCGGTCATCCTAATGTCCCCGGTCCGAACACCATTGGAGGCGGGCTCAACCCACAGCAGCAGCAGCAACAACAACAACAGGCGCAGCAACGCGGACTTACTCCTAATGAACTCAATGACAGGATCGTGGCTCTTCGCAATTACATCACAGTCCAGGAGCGGAATATGACACAATTGCGTCAACGAGGCCCCACGCAGGAGAACCTGGGAAGAATGCGGGCTATGATAGAGGACACTAAAGTCAAGAAGGAATACCTGGTCAAAATGGTGTCGGCCCTGAACAACCAGTGCGTAATTTGCCCAGTTCGAACACGATTGACTCATTTGTGTACTTTCACCAGTAACGCCATGACACAGACGCAAGCGCAACAGGCCAATGGTTCAGGACAGGCTCCTTGGACCTTCAACCCAACTTCTCAAATGCCGTCTGGACAGCCACAGAATGCTCAACAGGTTAGCCAGACTAGTCTTTTTCTAGCACTCTAATCATCCAACAACAGCTACAGCCAAATCGCCTTGCGCCATCAGTTTCGACAGGTGTTCCCCGGCCGCCCTCTGTTCAGCGATCTCATCCGTCCAACTCGGCTGCACCACTGCAACCAGGATCGGCACCATCTTTCGCTAACCAGTTGTCGCCTAACATGAATCCCCAGTTTCCCTTTCCTCCCATGAACGGCTCGGCAGCATCACCTTCAGTTGGTCCCATGAGCCTGCAACCGTCGCCTTTGCAGCTTCCACCTCCGTTGGAAAAGACCCGATTTGACAATGCATACAAAAGCTATTGTCTAACAAAAGGAGTGAAGCATGATCCTCGTATGATGAACTACGAAGGTCGTGATATTGACCTCTACATGCTTCACACTCATGTCATGCAGGAAGGTGGGCTTGTGAAGGTATTATTTTTTCTCCTTTTGACTTGAAAAGCGAGTTCTTAACACCGTTACAGGTTACTAATCAGGACCTTTGGGGTGTAATCGGAGGTAGGATGGGCTTTGTTCACTTTCCTGCGAGCGAAACGGAGCCAGCGAGGGCCGGGCCGGGCGTTGCCCAACGCCTTGTGCAGGTATATCGAGAGTACCTCGCCAGCTTTGATCAAGTTTACATCAACTCTGTCATGGATTCCAAACGAAAGATGCAACATATTCAACAACAGGCTCAAATGGCCCAAACACAAGTAGCTGCTGCTGCTGCCGTTGCTGCCGCCGTTGGAAATACCAACAACGGCCCAGCTCAGAATCAAGCTTCGCGCGTATCGCTGAACAACCACCAGATGCAGGTGGTTGTTGGCTATGCTCACCAGTCCGTCGAAGAGCTGAGGCGGCAAGGTGTTCAAGACAGGGTCATCTCTTTTGTCGAACAGCACAGAGCTTACCTACAGAGGGCAGCGATGGAGCAGGGAATGTCCCGCGGTCATCTGACTCAGGGTATGCGCCCTTCTGAGCAGCACGGTGCTCCAGGAATGGCAGGACCTCCATTCCAAAACGGCTCTCCTCATCAGAACGCTGCCAATCAACACCCTTTCCTCTCAACGGCAAATGGATTGCCACCGTCAATACCGGGGACCAACTTGATGGACAACCGCCAGCCGTCAATAATACCTCAGCAGCCGCACCCGAATATGCAGAATGGGAACCTCCTCGCCCAGCCAAAAATTGTGAACGAGATGTTAACGAGGATAAAGAATGACTACAGAGCTTACCGTTCGTCTCTTCTTATGTAGTCTTTCTCTTTCGAGGCTTATGTTGGGTTTTCTTTTCAGAAACTCGCAACCCACGATTTGTCGATGTGCCTTTGGAACAAAGAGCGGAGTTCAATAACGTTCTCAATCAACTCTATGGTGCCGCGCAAGAGATTGACAAAGCGCTTCCCACTTATTTCATCGTTTTGAAGTCCGAAGAATTCATCAAGAGATTGGTTACAATTGTACGTGTCTCGAACTCCTTTCGCATTGAAACATAATGAAAGCTTTTCAAAGATCTACACCGTGGCACAACAACGATCATTGTTGAATAATCCTCCTCCTCGTTATATCATTACATATGAGGCCCTTAGATCAATGATGCAGCAAGTCCAACACGCCACCGAACGTATGAATCTCCATCTTCGACAGCAAATGGGGGGTGCTACGCCTCAACAAGCTCAGCAGCACCTTCTCCACTCTGCACAGGAGATGGCTCGACCTTCTTCGCTTTCACAACAACCCGCGCCACCTCAGTCCCTTGCTCCTCCCAACCGCCCTCAGGTGAACCTTCGCCCACCACCTGTGGTGAAGAAGCAGTCCGTCTCAACACCGGGTGCTGCCGTCTCCACACCGACGCCTCCTTATTCCGCCTCGACCCCCGTACCCAGCGCCCCCACACCCACACAAACTGCATCATCTCCTTCCGCCCCTAAATCGCCTAAAGGCAAAGCCCCTGTGAAAACCAAAAATCCCCCGAAACAACGTCGACCTTCCGTCAGACATGCTCCTTCGTCCACACCAGCGCCACCGTCAACCGAACAGGTATCTACCCCACCTACAACAGGTGGAGCATCGTCCAAACGACCACGGGAGGACGATTCCACCAATGTACCTGAAGCCAGTCCAGGTGCCTCGGGTTCTGCCGTTGCCAACGAACCGTCTCCGCCCAAGCGCCCAAAGACTGAAGGGGAATGGGGAGGCCCAGCCAACGAGGCCGTGACAAAGAAGACTGAGGCCATTGAAAACATCAAGACTGAAGAAGATGCCAACGCATTCTTGGAGCAAATGACGGAGCTCATTAAGATGGCGGGCGAGGGGCAAGAGACATTGTCGTACGACATTTCAGAGACATTAGACCAGATTCTCAAGGGATACGGTGGCGTGACGGACAGTTCAGACACGCTTCATGGCTTTTCATCATTTGGTTCACTAGGAGAGCCAAGTTCGCAAGCTTCTACGAGCAAACCTCATCCCGACGAATTTGTCGAGTTCTTTGACTTTTCATCTTTCACTGGGGCGGACGAAGAGAACGATGCCGATTCCAAGGCACCGACACCAGAGCTATCGTCTACTGGTCCTAGCCCTGATTCAGGCTCGGAGGCTGATGCCGCCCAACATGTAATGCTTTCGATGGAGCTGAAAACAGAGGAAACACCTGATCTTCTGCGGCTTGGCCCGTGGAAGGAGATTGACGGAGGAGAATCTGCATATTATCACACTGCTGATGGATGGAAATGGGACAGTCCGATGCCTACACTGGAACAGCCGTGGGCCATCTTCAATTCATAGTACGTATCGGCTTCATAGTTTTTTAGTCATTCATTCCCCTTATTCCCCCCCCCACTGACATATCGTCACTCCATAATTCAACCTGGTGTTTTTGGCTTATTCTATATTATGGTTCCTCCTGGAGTATCTTCCCTCGCTCTATCCACCATCCCCCGTATCATTGTCATTATTATATTCCTTGGTTACGTGCTCTGTACTACATAACTGTTGTTTTGCTATCGATTTCCTGCTGACTCAAGCGATCATAAATTGCTGTGTTATTGGTACAGAAGACACTATGGATACACAAGGTAAAGTTATATAGCTACAAGCATGGGTATAGATAGTTTCATGCAACAATGGTCATTTCCTCGCGACGCTTAGCTTGGTAATCTTGCTTGTTGTCCCAGTCGCTAATCGGCTGGAGGGGTTTGACTGGCGAGTAGTGTTCCCCAGAATGCGAGCCCGTAGAGAATCGACGGGATTACTCGACCGTGTCTTGGTTGTTGATGGACTACTTGAGGACGATGAAGGGAAGGAAATGGTATCGACAGCCAGTCTCCGTCTCTTGTTACCCTCTTTTGCAGCCAATTCGCGTTTCCCTCGTTCCCATTCTTCCTTGGCTTCCTTGATTGTCGCCTCGTCTTCTTCCAACAAACTCAGTGAGGCTGGGAGGCCATAACGACTTCTGATGTGGTCATCCGCCTTTTGTTTTTGCTGTTCAACCTTCTTGACCTCTCGAAAACGTTTCCGAATTTTACTCGATAGCATATACGGATCGGCGTTATAATGTTCGGACAAGGATTGCAGAGATTCAAGACGTGGCGCTTCGACTTTTGTTAGATGGTTCTGCGCGTCAGTCGTTTTCTCAAGTGCTGCCAATGGATCTGCAGGTGCAGTGTTTCCTTCCGTGTCTGAACACAGAATCAGGCGATGAGTGAATATCAATACTACGTGACGATGCCGTACATACCATGAACGGCAAACCCGCCATTTTCCTCTGGGTTCCAATCCTCGTTTTTCTGTCTTGCTCCAGAAACAACCACGTAGCGAGTGTTCTATAGGAGTATGAATGTCATCATCAAGAAAGCTCGCCGCAAAACAACTGACGCGCCTTGGGGTCGGTCTGAATCTCGAACCACCCGTCACACAGATGACATTTGCATCTAAAAGAGTATATAGGCGTGGAGTAATAGTTTCCAATCTTCTTCTTTTCAGCGTTGTAGCGCACACCCATGCCGATGTGATTGTTACATGACCCGCTGTGTGAATGAATACTTCAATGGGGGTGGAGCGGATACAAATCAAAGTATGTACGCACCACCAGATATTGAACGGTAGCTCAAAGCGGGTAATAAGAATCCCTTGATCAAGCTTACGAGCCCTATCTCCTAACGCATGCTTGCCTATCAAGAAAATTGTTTGGATATAATCTAGTGCGGCAGTACCAATGGACAAACCTCTGTACGAATTCAGGCTGCCATGAGAAGGATCATAGTCCGGAGGATAGTATCTAGGAACAGTGTCAACTCGAACCATGTGCAATTATGACAAGACATACTTATTGAACCCTTGCATTTCGTCGTGGCTTTTGTCGTCAGTGAACGGGAGAGACGAATGATGCTTAGGTAATCAACGATACAATGAAGGACACTTCTAAATTGAACTCTACATATAAGTAGTTTTATCTTGTTAGATTTATCCTGGCGGCTATCACGCCGTTATTCTAAGGCACGGCTCGAGAGCTGAAGATGCCGAAAATAACCGAAGAGGTCAAGAATCGAGATCGACTACATTGTGCCCGAAGTTCAAACACGTTGTCCGAGGACAACGCAATCTTACTTTTCTCTACACTTCTACACTTCTAATCGGATGTTACATAGTTACCACTAGTTACAACGTAGATACCCAGGCGTTAACGTTCACTCGGCAATTGTATGCTTCTATTACACCTCTTACACTTCGTTGCTCCGAAACGCCGCTGGATCGACTCGATGACCAGGGAAGAGGGGAAGGGCGTGAGTGTTGCGAGAGGAGGGAAAGAGGAGGGAAAGAGGAGGAAGGGGGAGACAGGAAGGGAAAGGGCGGGAGACAGTTTGCGAGCATGATCAAATAATGTCTACCATTGACATGCGGCCTGCGCCATTTTGACGTCAAGTCGTCAATTTCAGGTAGAACCCCTGCCGCTGCCCTTCTCAGCTTCGGACGCCACCTTGTTGATTCGCAATCTTCGCTCGCGCACGATCTCTGGGACCTTGTCAAAAGACGTAAGGTTGCCGTTCATCATTTTCAATGTAACGTTGATGGTTGATGTAGTGGCACATGAAGCTGTTTGCTCGGGAACGTTATTCGATCAGGATTAATCTTTGGCGGTGGTATTGGCAAAGAAGCCATTTCTCGCGCACCCAATGCATTCAATGCCACATAACGTTGGGATGTAGAGTATTTCTCCACGAGAATTAGAACGTAGATGACGCGTCTTGACTACTGTCAGGTTCGTTCTCGTCATCATCAATATGGCTGACTACTGAATATTCATGTGAGGGGTCTGAACTACGCGGAGCTTCTTCATCGACGCCCAGAGGCCCATTTCTAAGGACGCTGTTGACAGACGAGGAGATTTTCGACGAGTGCAGCAGATGGGGGGTATCTCTAGCGCGACCATAAGTCCGATGTGTGCGCTTCACGACAACCGGGTCACTAGTGTAGAGGGAAGAGATAGTCGAGTCGGGCACAATCGAAGAGTCTATTGTACTGGCATCTGAGATCAGACGATCAGGAAACAAGAGACGATGTGAGAGGATGTGTGAGCAAGCTCGGCGTGACAGGATTGGATCAGTCACTGTCACAGGACGCGTTTTCTGAACACAGTAAAACGCGTCATTTGCCAATCTCTTTTCAATGAGATTGAGCATCTTTGTCAAAAGGCACGTTGTGAGGGGTCACACGGAAGAAGAGCGCATGCCCTTGAGATGCGCCCTTGGAAGTGTCTGGAGGCTGACACGTCCATCATATGCATTCAATGCCAGGATTTCTTCATATGCCATTGGCCCAGATTGGCACGTATCCAGCCACTATCAGAAGACCATCCAACATTAGCAGATTCACTCTATGAAAACTTTCAAGAACGTGCCTGTATTCTCAATAACATCCTGTTGCGACCATCCACATGAAATTCGTACAATTCCCTGACAACTGAACATGATCCATCCTGCGCCTCTCTAAGGCTTATTCCCACAATGATCCCTTGCGTTTAAACCTAATTTTCAGCGAGCTCGGCGGCCGATGGTAGCTATCAAGCCTTGGAGCCAGATGAGTTGTATAAGAAATGGTTGAGTGGCGACGGTGAGACAATGACGAGAAAGTATGACTACAGATGAATGAGGAACCATCGCAAGATGAGCAGATGAAAGCTCATGCTCATTAGGATAGTATGATTCGCGGATGTCGGGTTCATTATATGCTAGGACAGGGTTTTTTGTAAATAAGTAGTTTGTTTTGGAAACAAACGAGCGATTATCATACTCACATGGACTATTTGAGCGGTGCGTGACAGGCATTGCAGCACGCGCGCGCCGCGTGCAGGTGGCCCATATATTTGGTAGGATGGCTGAGGGTCCTAATGAAACTGACGACTCAGAAAGAGCCTGGGTATGTTTTTAAAAAATAAAGAAAATGAACCTCAGAGTAAGAGTAGCGCCGGTGTCCCATAGCCAATAGACTGGCGTCAAGATTAAGAGTGACTTGAATAGGAGAGCAGAAGGATAACTGATGGAAAGAAGGTCGTCTGTATATATGACAAGGTGGCCACAACAAGGCTGGACTCTATATACCCTGAGGAAACCATGAGATTGCGAGACAGATTGTCGATACAATAACACTCTGAACACATGATCAGACTCTCCAAGAAGTGCACTAGAATACACTTTCAAGCCAAAAGCAAAGTCGATACCAAGGAAGGGGCAACAATCGAGACCAATGAGTTGGCTCTTGAAATCTAAAGATCCAGACGGCTGCTTTTCACTTGTCAAGCACTCAACGAAAAAGATCCCTTCGTAGCAGTCGATGCTAATGCCTTGGTCACTGATGGCTTCCAATCATTTTCAACTCGCCAAAACCCCAAGTTCTGCCAGTATGTCGACTCTCGAGTAACTGGTGAGTTTGACTGATTCTACTTTCATCGTTCTAAGGTCCTTCGCCAGTTACCATCGCGGTCCAAAAGGTTAGGAATATGTCCGAGGAAACCTTACTGCTCAAGTATATCCCTCGTTGACGCCGTACACCGTCTCATTGACAATCCAGCACGTCAACAGTAGCACACTCTCTGGACTGCCAAGACCCCCAATTTGGATATCCCGCATCTAGACCAATGCAACTATCCGTGTCCTGCGTCTCTAGTCTCTACTTCCTCGTTGTCAAGCTCAACACCTGACTACTCACAGTATATGCCTTGGATATAGGTGTATGATGTGTGATGTAGGTAGGCAATATGGATCGAATGGGAAGAATGTGTTAAAAGCTCCGGACATGTTGCCTGATCAAGCAGAAAGACAGGGATCACAGGAGTTAAGCGAGGGTTAAGGCTGCTGTTGACTCAAAGTTGGGCCTTCTGTGGTATTGAGATTATTCGGGGCATAGTCTGATCGTTTATTGGCTTCCAAAATAGTATAACAATACAGAAAATCCATGGCTTCAGCTATAAGAGCAAATTGCATCAGTGTTGAGTATATTGGGAGGGTAGGCGTTTGGTTGTGTGAACAAATCTGAAGAGGTGACTCAGAGTATCAGGGGATGATAACAGGCGGGATATAGACTCAGCTTTTTGACGGAGTGTTCGGATTAGGTGGAGGTGTCTCTCGTGTTAATAGTGGGGGCAGGTGATGAGGAGGTGCTGGACCGACTCAACCGTGAGGTTGTCGCAGTGGGGGCACACAGGGGTCTCTGACCGTCATATGCAGAAGAGGTGCCGGTTGAGTGCAATGTGCTCGGTCCTCAGCTGGGTCAGGAGGGCGGAGTGACGGCGGTTCAGGTGCTCGGTAAGGCCTTGGAGGGCAGGGATCGGTCGATGGCATGGAGGTGGGCGAACCGCCATGCTCACTTATTTGGATGGTCTCGTGCAGTGCAGTGTAGTGTATCATGTTGTAATCAAATAGGCAAGAGGGACAGTGGGTGTCGGAGAGTACAAGAGAAAGTTCCAGCTCCTGAATAGATACACAGCTGAAAGATGGCAACATAGGTTCACTGGGCAGTCCCAAATGAACAGATGTTCAAAGGTTCACTGGACATGAACAGTTTTGTGCGATGCTTCTTGTGCCAGGAGCGAGCATTCAACTTAAATGGAGCAAGGTTAAAAGAAACACTACACAAATGACACGGCATTTTATGGTCCGCGTGCATTACCATGTCTTTGTTATAATGGTGGAAATTTCCAGAGATGAGAGAACCAGCAGAACTCAGGAGTTTCACGTGGGACAGTGTGTGACGCAAGCGTGAATAACGGTTAAGTCACACGAAGATAGATGTTTAAGGTTCACTCGAAAGACTGTTGTAAGGTCTCGAATTTCTCTGTCGCAGATACAGGATATCGAGCTCTTTATATACTGTGTCTACGGGCTGAAGAAAACGCGGAAAATTGTAAGTAAGATAAAAATAGATAGGAAAATTGTAAGTATCGTAAAGAGTAGATAGTAAGACAAAATACTTTTGTATAGATTAGGACCGGCCAAGACGGATACCAGCGTGGTTGGTCGGGAGTGTAGGTAAAGTGAATTAGTCGTGATGATGAGTAGACTTGGAACGAACCGAGGTGAGTGTAAGGTCACGATTCCGTCACACAGTGAAACTCGGATCTTGCTACTCATTTCTATTTGAAGTTGCCTCAGTTCATACTCGTGGATAATCGATTGTGGGCACATTGATAATAAAGGAATTTCTAAAAGGGCTAACCAACCAGCTAACTACTTTTTTTGGAAGCTTTTTCGAGGCCTTGCTCCATTTTGCTTACTGATGATCTGCACAAGCCGTGAAAATGAGATCTGGTTGGCATACGGATGCTCCCTAAGAAAGCCAGTATCTGTTGCACCCAACCTACAATGCCAGGGGAGGATGAGCCCAGGTTTCAGTAGCGGAACAAAACCCACCGTTGATATTCATCATAGACTACTTGTCTGGAACGTCGCTTCATAGCAATCTTCGTTCTCATTTTCCCTTTATAGTAGTTATCGGGCCAATCACAGAGAGCGAGCCCACACTGAGGATCTACCTTCTCCCATTGCTTGACGGCCTCCTTCCAGATCCCTTGATCACCTTGAGAACAACGAGGAAGATCAGGAATGCGTATGATACTATAGTTGGGACCACAGTTAGATGAAGGGCGATTATTGGATGACTTGGACAAGTTGAGTTCGGACGGGTCTGATTCAAACAAGTCTGATTCGGACGAGTCTGACAAGTCTGATTCGGATTCTGCATCATCAGAATCACATCCTGACTCACACCTACTATAGGAGTCGGGAACGTTCCCAGACGAGAGTGGGTGTGCCATGTTCCAAGTGGTGAAAGGCACAGATGGAAGAGATGGGGGACCTGTTGGGGCATATGGTGGCATAAAGGCTCCAAAATAGGAGGGCGAATTCTGGCTGTAGCTGAGGCAGAAGTGTGGCAGAGGATGATAATAAGGAGCACTGGTAGCAATAGTAGGATGAAACGGCACGGGAACATAGATTGGTGCAGGCGGAACGGTAACTCTGAGTTTTTCTGTTAAAGCAAAGCCGAGTGCGCGAATGTCGTCGACAGTGGCAAGTTTGGTCCCGTTGCAATCATGCTTTGCATTGGTGCCAACAAGCAGCTGTTTTGAATAACTGTTCTCTTCCTTGATCTGGGTATCAATAAGATATTTTGCCAGAGTATCAGGCTATGATAAATGGGTCAGAAATGAAAAACAGTAGGTGGTTAGATACTGACAGTTTCACCCTCGACCCACCCTCCCCACCAGCGAATGGCATTAAGAGACCATCGGACAGGGGCATACATATATCTGTATTGAGCACCTCCTCTCCGAAAACAGTGAGTAGTATAGTGTTTGCTCAAACCCGCTTGAGAGCTGGCATGGTTAATGAGCTTTTGTACCTGATCCCGTGACAGACGACGGTCGAGATGTACGGTGCCATTGATAGACAGGTATGGAAATAAGAATTCATCTGGTTTGAGAGGTTGCCCTGTCAGCAGCTCTCTGAAGTTCAAATATTGTTCGAGATAAACAAAGGCATCGATTTGGCTAATGTCCGGGCGAGGATGTAATTCGTACGTCATGCCTACTCAGAGAAAGAGGATGAGATAGGGAATATGTCCGTGAAATATGATCAGGTTACCTTCAGAGATATTGTCCGAGTTTTGCCAACCCTTCCTATGGTGTAAATGGAGTTTTGAGTGGAGTGGTTCGCCTTCACAGCCTCCTTCGCAGCCTCGGACAACGTCCCCCACCAGCAAGGCTGTGAGTTCACAGTTCCTGACATAGAGAAATCTGATTTCTTGGGGTTATCAACTCGAAGTTCAATTACTTACCTAGTGAAAAAAATGAACCCTGTGGTGAACATTGCTCGGAGCTCGGCATGCATCAAAGCAAGTCGTCTCTCATGATCATATTCAGGAATGCTTTTCAGTTTCTCTGATGGGTACTGTCGCTCAGACCAATTGATAATTGCCTTCATAGCATGGATATCCATGGGCTCTGCATGACGGCGTGTTCTCTCCACTCTGTCTTTCTTGGCGATCAAGTGAACCGTATCACGAAATTTCGGAGAGCGAGCAGGACACCCGTAGACTCTGTCGGTCTCTTCATTGTACTGATAAAATTCTCCGCTATAACGGCCATCGCCCCTGAAAGCCAAGAAGATAATCAAAAAATGCTGCGGGGAAGATTGACCTACACCTACATGTTATCCCAATAGTCGCAAAATGCCGATTGAATGCCCCAAGCAGTGTCTTTTCCCTTATTCTCTTTACAGCATTCCTGGACAAGGTAAAACTCTACTGCATTTGCCGAGTACTTGTTGGGCGGTTCCTCGAAGGCTAGCTCGAGAAGGTCTGTGTCTATGCCATCATACTCTTCTGTTGCATTGGCACGCCTTCGCTCCACAAGGCCAGCCAGGAAATCCTTTCCACGTCTTATGTATCCGTCGTATTTGGTTCGTGTATTGTCTGGCCGCGCATATTGATCGTGAACGGCATTGCGAGCTGCATTGAGCACACTGATATCGTCAGCCGCCGTCATGTTTTGTTTCGATTTTCGTCCATGTTTAGCAGCTAAGCCTTGTTCTGATTGAGTTTTCTTGCTGGTATGAACCATGAAGCCAGTTTTGGAGAGGGAGGGGGTGCCGGGAAAGTAGCCTCAATTTGGGAGTCTTAGGAAAGAGTTGAAACATTGGACCGATCATCCTCCGAGTCCAAATGCATGCACGAGCCAGTTCAAATGCTGCAATA
This sequence comes from Termitomyces sp. K1Aa, assembly GCA_018221735.1. NCBI lineage: Eukaryota > Fungi > Basidiomycota > Agaricomycetes > Agaricales > Lyophyllaceae > Termitomyces > Termitomyces sp. K1Aa. The sequence continues at coordinate 64,376 of JABAJX010019827.1, forward strand.
ATTGATTCTCCATACGGTAGTGAATAGGAAATAGTTCGTATGTTATCTCCTTGGAAACATGATGGGACGCGATCCCGTAGCAAACGACTTTCTTCCTCCCAACTCGCACCGCACTCAAACTGTTCGACTCCCGTCAGCACCACCGGTCATGCAACTGACAAGTAGTACTCACCCCAAGGACAGCCATTTCACTCAACGAAGCTACACACACACATCATCAGTACTTTGTTACTGTGAAGGACGAGATGGACAGAACAACATACTAATCAACGAGAGCAGTGGACAATTTTACGAGTTTCGATTCGAATAGCTCCCACGTTGTTACAAGAGAAAGGGACATCGAATAATGTTGTGTATCAATTTCGTAGTACATGGGATACGACTCCATCTTGAGACACGCAAATGGACCGCTGAAGTCAACGTAGAACGGCCAAAAGCCCAGGTAAGGCTGGACAGTTTTCATCCAACGTGTCTTTCGCGGGCGACGGCAGTAATCGCCAATGAACCCGTGATCGCGTTCCTTGCCAGGATCGTGTATTGGAAGGCGAAGGGAGCGAACGGTAGGCGACGACCACAGACCACAATTTTGAGGGTCCCAGAAGAAATAAACGTGTTCTCGACGGGCATAGACAACACGCCATTCGTCGTTGGTGGCGGGAATACTATGGTGAAGTGCTATTACTTCTGCGAGGCCTATTG